>JAQIWJ010000786.1:0-16132 GCA_034695185.1 Discolaimus major
TTTGTTTGCTTTGGAGCATGTCTAACCATCGGATATTTCAGGCTGAAGTGCCTATCAACGAAACTATACACGTGCCTTTCGACTATCATCGAAATTTGATCGGCAAAGGCGGTATGGGAATCCGAAGATTGATGGAAGATTACAGTGTCAGCATTCACATTCCGGCACAAGACCTGCATTCCGACGAAATCGTCATTTCCGGATCACCAGCCAACGTGAAAGAAGCCGCCAGCGCAATCATGCGTCGCACTGACGAATTCGAGGAGCAGGCGAAACAGAGGGTAAGTGGGCTTTTTTAATTTTAAATAACTGTTTACAGAACGGCACTTTTTTCAGGAATTGAAAAGCTTCAAAGTCACCGTCCCAGTTCCACCAGAATATCATCCGAAATTGATTGGACCGAAAGGCAGGGATATCAATCGTTTGCGTGAGAAGTTCGACGTTCAGATTACGATTCCGCTGCAAACCGATGAGAAACCTGACGAGATTACTGTGACGGGTAAGTGAATTCGTAGTCGGTATTGTATTCTCGGCCTAATGTCGTATTTGTGTTTCAGGATACGAGGATAAAGCCAATCAATGTAAAGAAGAGATTCAACGCATGATTGGCGATTTCACATCGTTGTTCACGCAAGAGATTACGTTGGATTGTCGTATTCACAGTCGTCTAATTGGACAGAAAGGAAAGAATATTCGAAAGGTAATCTTGAATGATTCTTTGCATCTGACTGATAATACAAGTGATTCCTTTTAGATTATGGATGATTACAAAGTGGAAATTCGTTTTCCTCGTCATGCTGATCCGGATCCGAATTTGGTTGTCGTTTCTGGCCGTAATGAGGATGCCGTTTACGACTGCATCGATTATCTGCGGAATATGGAGGAGGAATACTTGCAGGTATGCACTTTATGGTGCGGATTGAATTGATGATCACAAGACTGTTCGATTTCAGGATAACATCGATCGCCACGGTTATCGCGATCCACAACGTGTGGCCGAAGGCGGCGGTGCGCAAGCCGGCAACCAAGCTGTGGAGATTGTCAATGCACCCTGGCAGCATAGAGGCGGTCTGAATGGTTTGCAAGAAGTAGTGCCGGACGTGGGCAACATTGAAGAATTCCCATCGATGGGTTTGGGCGAAGGTCCGGGCAATGGTGGACCGGGTCATTACTCGATGGGCGGATCGGCTTGGGGAACGACGCGACGTTGAATCGGAAGGCGAGTAAGTCCTAAATGAAGCTCATTTCGGAGCAGCTGATTTTCTTTGTGGTTAGTGGATGAATTCGTGTTGAGGTTTTTTGCAATTATTCGTTCGAGGCGATAATGAACGTCAGCGGACTTTTTTTGTGCCTGCTGATTTCTTTCTGGTTAGTAGGATGTTGTTTATTCTATTTGCATTTTTTTGCATCGGACCTATCGCTTTTGCACCGATTGTACGTGTCCTCGGAATCATTTATTTCAGCGATTTGTGCGTGCCTTACGAGAAAACCTTTCATGCTCATATTTATGCGGAGAATTGAATTTATATTATTCCATAGTTATTTTCGTATATTTTTGAGGGGCACTTAGGCGTTGATTGGCTGTTTTTTGTACCGTTTTTTTGAACTGATACGAGGCCATTGATATGAGCCTGGATAATCGTATTTTCATTTTTGTACGAGTATCTTGACTGACTCTCATATGTGAGGAGCGTAGTCGGAAAGATACAATTTTTTATTGCGCCGGGTTCGTATTTTTTGTACTATGGGGGAATAGGTTTTTTCTACTTTGAGATTCTTTGTTGATTTTTGTTACGTAATGGGATATTGGAAGGATTAATGAAGTCGTGTGTGCACGTGATTCATTCATTCATTGATTGATTATCGTCTGAAACCAATGCTGCTCTGGTTATTTTTTGTGAGATATTCTTTTCTGTTAAATGATGAGATATCCTTTTTCCCGTTGTTATGCCAGTGGATGGAAACACCTTTTTTTATGGATATATTCTTGAAGCTTATCAGCAATAATCAATGGGCTCGAAAATGTTGTTTTCGCATAAAATTACATTCTAGGCAGGATTTCCTGCCAACAATGAAAATATGTAAATGAATGTAGGTTTTCATTTGGAATCGATCATCGGATCGAACGGTGATCATGTGATTTTGGCATCAATTGTGGTTCGTCCAATCGATTGAATTCTTTGATCAACCAACACGCAGCACGCGATAGCATGGCTACCAAAGCCAAATTCTCATGTAAACGATCGGTCATTTGGGTGGACGAATCGAATTGAAGCTAAAAATTTATGGACGCGGTTACAGTATGCCTGCATGTATCATCAAAATTTGCATATGCGAAATATGCCGGTGATGAAATTTACCATCGATTTATGATAAGTGATCGAAGTCAATGGTCGATCAGCGGTCATTGTGATGGCTACGTTGGGAAAATGCGGTACGCATTCCGGATCCCATAATCCGCATTGAACGGCTATACGATAAAGGATATCCAATGGGGACGACTGAAACGTAATCGTCCTGGGGTTACTGTATTTGGCACGGTGCCAAATTGATTTTACTTCTTGCGTATTATTCACATGACGCCAATAGGCGTCGAATATGGATTGCGGTCCGTTGTGATTGAATGCTTCCACTAAACAACAGGCCATCATGCATGAACGATTTCCGTTCAATCTGAAAATTCAGGCATGCATTTGAGAGCAGAAATATTGCGCAATCTTGTAGGATGCAATTAGAGCGGGAATTTAAATTATAACCACGGAAATGTGTGGAAAACAGTCGTTTGATAAGGATTCTAAGATTGAGCGATGTGATTTTGTACCCCGTTTGTTGCCTTTGGAACATTTCCAATAATCGTGACATGATCCAATTCACGCCGAACGTGTGTTGAGTCCGATCATCGACCGATATCCCGTTGACGCATGTGATGTACGCGTCGCATTTCAAATGATGATCGCCGTCGAATGTGGCGAAAATAATCAATAAATAGACCGGTCGTTTCTTGGATTTACCAGCTGGGCCTAGTTTACTACGTTCGGATACTGATAATTTCGAGAATGCTGTCATGGCCATACGGATACCGTTGAGATCGACCTGAAATTCGTGGTGATCGATTGTGATCAGATGCGTTGATCACCACAGGTGATCGATCACTGCGTGATCAGTACTGATTTTGACTCAAGCCATAAGACAAATTCGAGAAAAAATTCTACCCCCTAGCGGTTACAGTATGCCTTGCCATGCGAGAACTTACGAGAGACCCTCGATAATAAGCCGAATCTCTTTGCGTAGCCAACGATTGACGCATGTGTTTAGAAATGGCCTCAAAATGATCGTTGGTATTTTGAAAATGATTATTGAAAATATCGCAATCCATAATCTGGAATAAAAGGCGATCGGACGATTGACGTGGGCATCGATCCGAGATCTCCGATCATACCTGATCATCCTCGTGATCACCCACGGATTGACTGATATCATAAACCAATGGGAATCCGAGATTCTTTTGACCATCCGGTCTACGATTATTCTGATTAGCGTGCGATCTTTCCTTATCACTCATCGGCCAATCATTGGCAGCCGCGGAATTGGAGGAATCGATCGGGTGATCGGATCGATACGCGTTGATACTTTTTTGTTGTTTAACCGATATCCGAACGGGCGTCGGTTTGGACGTTTCTTTCGAACGTCCGTCCGCATTAGGACGTTGAATTTTTGCACGCCTGGACGGCGGCGTATCGAAATTCGGTCTCTCGATACCGGCTTCGTCGGCCGTACGTCGACGTCGGGTGATTTTAGCCGGTTCATTCAATAGGCTCATTTTCGTTTTATAATTCGACATGATTTTTCTCGAAATGGAGTCTTCCTGGTTCGGGCGCCCGTTCAAGACGGTGTCTCATTAGACGCAATGAGTTTTCTCTTTCTTTTGGTTCAGGGGAAATTATCAACAACCGGATGCGCTTGATTAGAGATGGACGGGTGGTCCCGCCCATTTTATCCATGTACGAGATATGAAATCTTGGCTCCCCCTTCCGCTCGGATTGTCCTCAATCCACGCCTTGTTTACGAGGACAGGAATGGAAAATGTCAACTGACGAGAATATTCTAAATTATAGGCAACTTGGAAGAAAGTGTATATTTTTCATTTTATTCAAGACGAGACGATTAGGTCTCGTCTTAGCCAATACGACTCGTGCACAAACGTATCCTGTTGTGCGAAAAATGGAAAGGTCGAAAAACTTGGCTTCACTTGGATGGGGATTATTAGGCGTGATAAAATGTTATCGGATTTGAAAATGTCGAGGGCTCGTCAAGTGGATGATAATTTGTGCATATCCATGCATGATTTCGAGTGTAGTGTTTCGGAAAATTTAATTAAGCGGCTTTCTGTTGAATCAGAAGCAAAAAATCGATCGATCAAGATTCACAGCCAATATCTCGGGAAAATTCAAATTTTCAAACCCCTTCAATATATACAATATTAGCATAAAAATGCGCATGAAAACATGTTAGCTAATCTAAAAACCATGCTGAACACGATGGTGATGCTTATTTTTGCATATAACCAGTATTGATCAAGTTGATCAGATTATCGAATTTTTGAAATATTCATTTCTGAGTGATCAGACCGTGATCACTGAATGCAGCATGATTGGTTGTCCAGGAGAACATCCCCACCAAACTCCTGTATCTCTATCTATGCACTGAAATCACCGATGGAAAGTCATGTGCTAATGCATGGGCAATTTCAAAATTTCGAATTCTGGAATACACACGATTAGTACACAAAATGAACATGTTCATGGATAACTGATCGTGTTGAATCTAAAAATCACGTTTATTTTGCTGTACTATCGATATTGAGAGATTTGATCAGTATAATCGATTTCCAACAGAGAACTGATGGGTCGATTCTGACCACGGCAATCGATCCTCCGTGCTCAATCAATTGTCCATGAAAATATATCCACATGTCATATCTCGCTTAATTCTGTTTAAAAATATCATTGATCGAAAGATCCTGTAAATGAGTCAATTTTCAAAAATTCAGAATCGGTGATTTACGCGATCAGTGCTCTAGAAGCATGTTTTCTAGGATAGTTTGACACGCTGATCATCGCGGTGTCATTAATTTTCCTCTAGGATGCATATTTCTAAAGTTGATCAGAATTATCGATTCCTGATACAATCGTGATCGATCAGTTTCGACGACTCCAATCGATAGACCCTGTTCGATTATACAGGAAAATGTATCCACATGCCTGATTTTGCTCTAATTTCTGCGAAATAATCATTGGTCAAAGTTCATGTGCTAGAGGACAGCCATACTGAAATTTCAAAAATCGATTTGGGTATGATCGATGCTCCAAACGCATATTTTCTGGGATAACTAAGCACGCTGATTCCAAAAATCACCTCTATTTGGCGTGTGATCAATATTCACAGATTTGATCAGACATATCGATTTCCGATATATTGATATCTGATCGATTTGAACAGTACCAGGCGACAGAGCATGATCGACTGTACAGGAAACCATTCTTATATTTTGTCTCAATCACTCAATCATTACGAAAAATCGACGTCGATTTGCAAGGCGTACTGTAACGGCTAGTTTCATTTCATGCCTGTGAATTTTTTTATCCTTTCTTAGATTTGAGGGCTAAAATTGCAGCCAAAATTAATATAGGCTATTTTTGAAGAATAGCATGATCTTGAAATCGATCATTTTCCTGAAAAATCGATCCTTTTCATGCTTGTCTGATGATTTTATGCATAAACTGCGAATTTCCATACGCTGAGCAGGCAGTGACGTCACTGACCAATCAGAACGCGACTCCGCCCACCGCACCAGGCCAAGCGGAAATTGTTCATTGTTGATCGAATTGTTCGTGTTGTGCGGTGGAAAAGTTGTGAATTGAGAAATTCCCTACTCGTTGGAAGTGAAAAGAGAAAGAATGGTGGACGATCTGGAAAACGCCGAAGATCCTCGAGCTCGTCAATTGGAAAAAGAATTCGCCCGATTAACCACGCGTCAATTCTCGTTGAAGAAATTGGACATGGACGATGACGAAATGGTGAAGCAGGCCATCGTGACCGCAAATCAAGTGCTCGACGCTCGTGAACGTGAGGATAAGGTAAGATAAGATATTTTTATTCTCTTGGATTGGATAAATCTTGATTCATTTTTGATCATTTATCCAAAATTAATGCATCCAATGCCATTCTTTTAAATGAATATTAATGAATTGCATCTTTATTTGCAGATGGCTGACGCAATCAAGACCGCCTTCGAGACCAAGTACGGACCGTTGGTGGCATTGCGTGGTCGGACGCAAATACGGATCGCACGTTACGCACGAGAAAGGACGATTCATCTACTTCCACATCGGCAACGTGGCCATTCTGCTGTTCAAGTCGAAAGAAGACTAAAGAGAAATCCCAATCCAATCGAATGAAACCTACGCCAAGTGATCAAAATTGACCATGAACCTGGTGATCAATTCATGAACCTGATGTGATTTCATGTGCCATTTTTTGTCCGGATCTCGTATTTTTCGTGTCGAATTGCGATTACGTACAATGATGGATGATGATTTGTACGTGATTTTTCATCAATCGATAATGTATCGACTATATTTCATCATGAAGAAATTGCGCAATTTCAATATACGCACATTGGCGTACCAATGCAAGATTATTTTTTCAAAAATCGCGTAGTCATTTTGCGCGTATTTTACGTGAGGAGACGAAAAGGCGAGATTACAACTGAATTGACACGCACGTACGTACACGATCGATGGGGGAATAGGGAAATCACATTTTTCTCATCATCGATCGCATCGAGATCTCATCGGTTTTCTCTTTTCTTTTCTTTTCTTTAGCGTTTCGGTGGCAAGTAGACGCTGTCGGCTGGTGGTGGGGCTGGGGCTGGCGTCGGTGGCATGCTCCGTCCTTCCACTTCGCGTTCTTCTCCCGTCTTGGCCGGCTTCGACGACGGAGCTGATTCCACTTTGACCGCACTCGGAGCTGGACTCGTACTGGCGCCTTTCTTCGGATCCAAATACACGCTCTCCATTCTTCCCACCAATTGATCGACCGTTCAACGAAATCGACTCTTTCCAACCGAATTCCAATCGACCGACTGATCACAACTGATTCACGCAACCACAATGAACTCATCCAATGCAACTGACTGTGAATGCAACTTTCAAGGAGGCGGAGTCAACCAAAAAGGTTCAGAGTAAAGTGGCTTGGAAACAAGAGCAAGAGATGAAATTTCCCCTTGAATATTTCCCATGATCAGCAAAATTTCGTCAAAAATATTATGCATCTGATCACGATTTTTTGAATGGATAAAATCGATCAGGAATCGCGCCATTTTTTCATAAATGCATTTTTGCGTATTCTCGTAAAAGGACAATGATGGCTTTGGCATGATTTTTAATCAGATCACGTAAATCGATTTTTCATCGATGCCTTCCTTGAAAAATCGCGTTTACTTTGTTGTGCGATAGATAATCGTAACATTGATCAAAATTATCGATTTCGGAAGTATCGCCTGGTGATCAATTTTGATGTGATCACTGGATAGAGCGTGATTGACTCTATCCAGAAACATATGTTGATCAGAGATATCGATTCAGTATTGGCCTTGTGAGATGGTCCAAAAGTTTCAATTATCGATTTTCAAACCGCTTCATATGGGCACTATAATCAGAAAATTGATCAGGAAGCTTGTTTTCTCGTATAATTAACCACGCCTGAACACGATGGCGTCGGTAATTTTGATGAAAAATCCATATTTACGAATTTGATCAAAATATCGATTTTTAAAGTATCGATTTCTGGGCGATCAATTTATGACCAATTGATAAAGCATTATCGTTTCGATAGAAGAACATCATTATATGCTATCTATCGATGGATTTTTGGCTAAAGAAGCAAATTGAAAAATTCTAATTTATTTCCCTAACTTTGGGGTACTGTAACCGCTTTGCCTTCTGACCAATCAGCTGCTAGCTGCCGGTCATTTGGCCCGATAATACCAGGAATACCAATTGTATTTTAATATCACCGTATGTAAATCGATCATAAATCTAAATACGCTTCTTCGTGCGGATTACTGTAACCGCTCAACGTCGTGCATTTTATGCAAAATTTCATACTCGATTTGTCTCGCTTTTATCGCAGCTGCTTACGTCAATACAAAATGTTGCTGCCAGCCGGATGCGAGCACCTTTCTTTATCTGCACTTCCGGTCAGGAGAAATTTGGGGAATTTCAGTCAACTTTGGTGAAAGGAAAGTTGGCATAACCGGACGCTGAAAGTTCATTTATATTCTTTCTAAATCCAGTATTCGGTTGCTGTCGTCTATCAGCTCGACGTCGATTTTGAAATTGTTCATCGTGGACTGTTCGATTAATCAAAAAATGATGCGAATTGCATTATTATTATTCTTTATGGGCGTTGAAAACGCATTCGGCGGCCGTATATTAATGATGCCATCATCGATTTATCCCAGTCACAAATTGACCATGTACACGTTGGCCGAGGAATTGATCGCACGCGGCCACGAAGTGACCATGTGGCAAATCGCATTGAAACCGGACGGATTACGAGCTCCGAAAGGATTGAAAGAACACGTGTGGGTCGTCAACGTACCGGAGAAATATATTCGAAATATGTTCCTGTACGAGAATGCGACCGTTTACAATGTGGTTTGGGAAGAAGCCGTCGTGGAACCGGCTAGAAAAGCCGCTAATTGGGCCATGACTTTACGAATGTGCGAAATTGCGCTGGACACTCGGCGACCGGATTTCGAGAAATTAGTGGAAGAACAATTCGACGCCGTTATTGTGGACGATTTGTACGCTCCGTGCGGATTATTGCACGTTGGATTACAGAAATCCGTATTCATTTATTGGTCAATGACGCATATGAGAACGGAAACCGCTTGGTCGAATCAAAGCCCAAATCCGCCCAGTTACATCCCAGTTCCGGGTACGGGTTATACGGACGAGATGGATTTCTGGCAACGAGCTTTCAATTTATTGTCATTCATCAAAACGATCTACATTCATCATCGAATTATTCTGCGCCCCATCGACGCCGTCTTCCACAAATTCTACGGCGATCGATTGACGACGGAAGCGTTTTATATTGAACGAAACGCGAGCTTGAATTTCATCAATACGCCGCCGATTTTTGATTTCCCACGTCCGTATATGCCAAGAGTTGTTTTCGTCGGTGGAATGCATTGCCGAAAAGCGAAAGCCATCGAGAATTCGGTAAGTGCTTTTCTAATTTATTCGGATACCGAATGTATATGCATTGAAATTCAGGCGTTGGCCCAGTTCGTGGACGGTGCGGATGATAAAAACGGATTTCTACTATTCACCACGGGTTTCTCAATTCAATGGAAACTAGCTCCGGCTCGTGTTTTGGTAAGATTTGTTCTTATTTTGAAGTTGCCTGTTGCTAAGCCCGCCCTAATTTTTTAGGAATCATTCGTGGAAGGCTTTCGTGCACTGAAATCGCATCGTTTCGTTTGGCAATACGATGGAGAACCGATCAAAAATTTACCATCCAACGTCATGGTCGTACCTTGGGCACCACAACAGGATCTCCTCGGTATGTACCTTAGTACTATTGGTTGCACTAAAAGTTCGAGCAAATATGAACCGCTTGTCGCTGCCGGTAGACGTCGAGTCTATCTATTTGTCGATAAGGCGACGTGTACTCGAGGCAGTCGCATGATTTTACGATGCATTTGTTTATCTAATGGCGGATAGGAGCATCGCGGCTAAAATACACTTGCCATTACATAGTTGAGGGAGTTGTGTTTGCATAATAGAGAAGGCGATAAAAAAATTAGTTGTTTCCAATAGTCGGGGACGAAATTATAGCTTGCAATACAAGAGCTGCATTGTATTGCTATCGAATTGTGAATGTACTAATGCTCCATCTTATTTCAGGACATCCAAAATGCAAAGGATTCATCACTCACGGTGGCTTGAACAGCGTCATAGAAGCAATGTGGCACGGAATCCCGATTATTGGTGTCCCGATTTTCGCTGATCACCGCGATTACATCCTTCGAGCCACTGCCCGCGATGCCGGTATTATCCTGGAGAAGCAGTTCATATCGAAAGACACGATCATCAAATCGGTGAAGAAACTGGTGACTTCAAGCCAGTAAGTGCTGATTTCCTCAGTCATAATGTTCTGATCTGAGCATCCTTGATATTTCAGGTATAAAGTCAACGCGGCCGAGTTCCAAGACCTGTTGCGAGACGTGCCTTATACGGAGTTGGAACATGCAGCTTTCTGGACAGAATTTATTATGCGTCATCAAGAGGTAAGCTGTTTTTTCTTATCATATGCACTGGTACATTATCTTCAATTTTCAGGTCCCGCACGCTCGTTCTGGTGCCGACGATTTGAATCTACTCCAGTATTTCCTGGTCGACGTATTGGCCTTCATACTCGGCCTCTTGTTCTTGGTTGTGTTGACCCTGTGGTATATCATCAAGTACACCGTCAAGGCTTTCTGTTGGGCTGGACGTAAAGCCATCGGATCATCCACTGGTGATAAAGAGAAAGAAAGCAAGAAAAAGAAGAAAGAGTAAGATCGTGTGCTGGAGAATGAGCTTAGGAAAGCGGGGGCTTATGGGTATGCACTGATGTATTAGGCATTTCATTATAAAAGCGATCGATTAGTGTACAAAGACGCGATTCGTGATTCATTCATGTAGCTTTATGCAATGCACATTCATTTCGTGGTGAGACTTAATGATGATTTCTGACGATTATGCAATTCGTGTTTGATCTGACCCGAAATAGAATTCGATATAATTAATGAGATCGAGGTTTTTAATTATATCGCTTCAGTGCGATGCGATTTTTCATTGCTCTGATGTTAGCCGATGTATTCAACTGATTTGATTCAGCATCATGTAAAATTTCTCTAAGCAGTTCTTCAACTTCAGTCTAAAAACATGATTGATAATTCTCCAAGTATTGCGTTCTATGAGAAACGCCTATTTTTATGGCTTTCTCGCATAGAAACGCCAGTGAATAGCCGAAATTCGCGATGCTAAATTTCCGACCAGAACTAGTTTTCCTGACAGTAAACAGAACTTTTCTGAAACGTAGGCGTAAAAATTTCTCTCACGTGTTAGTTGAACATGAGTATATGTAATTTTGTATAGTTCAGAGTTTTTGTTGAATTCGATTCCCTGAGTCAACATTCGGTTTTCAATGAATGAGCTAACGTTTGGCTATCCAATGACTGATATGTTTTTCTGGTCGAAAATTCGTATAAGAATTGCCATCCGTTGATCGGAGAATCGAAAATGGCTTTACAAGATTCGTCTCCAACATTCGATTGGTTCATTGGAGCTCCGGCCAATCCTCGGATTCATGCTTTCTACGATCCATCGTCGAATGTCACTTATTCGGAAACCTTCACGAATTCAGCATTGACCGTACCAGAAGGAAGTTTCCTTCTACTATTCTGCGCTGCATTTTATAATATCACTTGGAATTCGAGTGATCGAAATGACGACCCCGAAATGTGCGTTCATTTGGCCAGGGATAATTGGTCGTCCCAAAAATGCTTGATTTTTCCTTCTGTGAACACGGACGATGCTGGGATTTACAGTTGTTCTCATAACGGTGATCCGATATCCGATTCGAATTTAATCACCACAATTCGATTGAAAGTTGAACCGAGTAAGGATACTCGGCTCAAATTGCGCAATTTTGTATAGTGCAGCTGGCTGAGGAGCACGGCAAGGCCCCTGGTTCGAATCCCGGTGCACCCCTAGATTTTTGCATTTTAGAAACAACCAAAGGGTCCCGAATAATCAGTCAATCATTCGAGAATGTCCATACATTGACACCACGCTCGATCCGATTGATTATCGATTACGAATCGGATTTCGAATCCGAAGGGACCTGGATGAAATTGCCGCTCACGATATTAGATGGCAAATACGATCCGATATCAAATCGGATAACGTCTTCTAATAATGAAACCGCATTCGCGTACGCGGAGACTTCGAAATTATCCAAAAATCGATACCGATCAGCTCTGATCTTCCCACAAACGTGCAGCGAATACGATGGCATATATCGATTCCGATTGGACGAGTCGAATTTGACTGGCGATTTCAACGTGACCATTCGATTCACTCAGCTCAGATTGGTGCAAATCGAAGATATCGGCAACGAATCGCATTACGCCAAATTAGCCTACGGTCACGTTTACGAGCTGTCACCGCAAACGCGCGAATTCGAAACGAGGATGAATAAAAAGGCGAACGCGGAATTTCTTTACTCGACCGATCCTCAATTTTGTACCAGTAAGCATCGGTATAATCGAACTCGAGGAAATCAACCGGACGGTGGTTATGTAAAACAATTGAACGGCCTGAAAACCACGACGGCCGTTTGCGGACAGCCGCCTTTGTTGTATTGGAATATCAGCTATTCAACTTTCACAGTGTTGGCAACCAGGCCAGGAATGGTATGGAAATTTTGAAATGGCCATTTCGCACTTTTCATATAAGAATACAGCTTTGGGGCAGTTTTGAATAGTTTCATGAAAATGCTCATTGATGGCATACGGCATGATCAATTTGAGGCACCCAAAGCTTTGCTGTCTCAGCAGCAGGCGCAATGCTGGAGCGGTTACAGTACGCCTTGTACTCTACATATTGCCGCCTCATGGTGTAGCACAATTTCCAATGGTCATCACTTTGACACCCCTAAATCTCTTCAGATCCGATACACCCTGGAATGGACAAAGACCGATCCCGACGGTCAAAATACGACCACTACAGTAAGCACGGATTTACGTTACAAAGTCGTGGACAGAGAAGAACTGACGGCCAGCATCACTAGCAGTTTGATAGCCGAACGAATTCCGGACAAAAACACCCCGTTAGTCGGCGATGCGCTCACAATTCGATGCGTTGCACCGACTTGTCAATTCGACACGATCATTTTGGAGAAAGATTCGAATAAAATCGTATTCAACGACGATCGCGGGATTGTGCATAATGATTTCGAAATCCTGGATGGAAAAGCATCGTTCGAGAATAGTTCGTTACACGTGATCGTATCGCTGACGTTTCCCAGTGCGTCTAAAATGGACAGCGGTCGATACACTTGCATCGGATCGGATAATAAGGTCCAAGTACCCGAGGCTAGATCCAGTTTGGATTTTATAGTCGAACCGCCTCGGCCGCCCAGATTTGATAAGGAGAATTATACTAGCAGGGTAAAAAAAAATCATTTGCTTGAGATATGAATATTGCCCAGAAGATTCTGCAAAGCCACGAGTTGGATGGCTGAAAAATTGGGTCTTATCTTCTGCAAATTCTTGATAAAAAGTTAGGCTAATCAGATTTGGAGCCTGCGGTGCCTGTGCAAGGCAATGTCTCTGAAGGGCTTTTCCAAAATCAATAAATCCTTATCTCTAATCAAGATTATCCGATCATGATGGAAAAGCAAATTTCAGATCCTCTTGCAACCAGGCAAATCGGCGCAATTATCATGCGACGTAAATGGACTACCAACACCGAGTATCCATTGGTTTTACAATGGTCAACCGCTCCAAATATGGGATGCGGAATTGAAACCGGACAACGCAACGTTGATCGTTCATAAATTGGGTCAATATAAATGCCAATCACAGAATGCGTACGATCGAATTGAGAGACCGTTTCAAGTTGTGGATGAGAATGAGACCGGAAATGGATCAAGATTGACCGAAATCCTGGTCGGCACTGCGTGTGCTTTGGTCATTTTGGCATCTGTATGCATTGCTATTTGGTTAATCAAGCGGTGGAGATTGGTGAGTTTGATTTTTGAACTGCACAATCGATTGCTTACTGTATTGAGAAAAATTCCTTTAAATCAGCATGGGATTGAAAAATTCAAAATTATTACCTAATGTAGCCATATATGAGATCTTTTTTTGGGAAGATACACAGCTCATATTCAAGCAGCCTCCCCGTTTTTGCAGGTCCCCGATTTTGACACGCATTACATGCTGCGTCAAGAAAAAGCCCCCAATTCATTGAAGAAAAAGAATATGAGCTGTTGAAAACAAATGATGATCAGATGAATGATCGAAATTGAAATTTGACCTTGGCCATGCTTACATAAAATTAGCTTTATATGAATATATGCAGTATGATTCAAAAATCGATACAGCTGATAAGCAATGCTAGCCGAGATCAAGCGTAGAATCACCGATTTTTTTGCAGGCTTCTTTGCAAAAATTACATAAACTCATGCTGAAACCGCCTCAAGAAATTCTCCCATTGGAACCGTTCATGCCGGTCAATGATCAAATCGAGAGTCTCCCGTATGATGAACATTACGAAATCGATAAATCCAAATTCGCCATGAACGCTGTACTCGGAAGCGGCGAATATGGAAAGGTGTACAGGGGGGATTTGAAAATTCAAAACGGTGATCTGACTGTGGCAATAAAAGTGCCCAGAGGTACGGATCATGGGCTGAGGATGCCAGCATCCTCAGATCCGATCATTTTTCAGACGGCCTAAATATCGAACATCACAAAGCGTTGATATCCGAATTGAAAATCATGATCTACGTTCGTCAACACGTCAACGTATTGCGCGTGATCGGTGCGTGCACGAAAGAAATTCAAAACGGCGCATTCTACATAATCACCGAATATTGCGATCGTGGTTCGTTGCGCGATTTCTTGATCAAAAATCGAGATGGACCGTGTTCCACTTGCGGTAGCACAACTTTCATGGTCAGTGACCATTATTCGCAGCGTTGACCATTGGTGGAAGCTGTGCGTAATTTCAGAGAAATGGTGGTTCGCAATACGCCAAGAATATTATTCTGGCGCTTCAAAATGATGGCAATGAATTGAAGTACAACGAGAAGCATATTTATATCAATGCTGTGGAAGAAGTAGGATGTTGACCATTTGGTCAGTAATTAGTGACCGAGACTGGAACGATTCCATTCTAGGATCACAAATGCTCGTATTTCAATACAGAAACATTACTCAGTTATGCTTTTCAATCGGCCAGTGGTATGGAATATCTTGCTGCGAAAAATGTAAGCTAATCCATGCATATGATATCCATGCAAGATTGACCGCATATTTCAGGTGGTGCACAGGGATTTAGCATTGCGTAATTTACTATTGAACGGTGATGTAGTGAAAATCGCCGATTTCGGTTTGAGTCGTCATCATAGGGATGCGTATAAAAGTAGAAAATCCGATTGCCCGTTGCCCGTATTTTGGATGGCATTGGAATCCATATTGAGTTATCAATATACTGAGAAATCTGACGTGTATAAATCACATTGCCAAATTTGGATATTTTGAGATTGATGATCCCTATTTCAGCTGGTCATTCGGCGTCGTCCTCTGGGAGATATTCAGCTTAGGCGATTCTCCGTATGCTAATCGAAAACCCGATCATCAATTCGTGAAATGGTTGAGAGAAGGGAATCGTCTACAAACGCCTACATTGGCACCATCCAAAACGTGAGTAAAATTGCGCAATTTGACATTCCGTCATCCCAGGTATCCCAGTCAATCGATAATGATTTCAGATATGATCTAATGATCACATGTTGGAATAAGGACCCGGAAAAACGACCCACATTCAGCGAATGTAAACGCAATTTGGGTCAATACATCGAAGAATATTCGACCACCGCGTATAGAAATCTACTATTGGCATTGACGTCAGCGAAAGCAGTCTCTGATGATTGGCATACTGTAACCGCCTCGAAACAAGAATCGGTGGACGGTGATCTGGCCGCGTACGGTATGGTGGAAGGCAGTGATCAGTCGAAATCGATCGATCGAACGAGTAGTGATTTCGTAAATACCGATGCGTCGTTGTGCGGAAGTTTCTCCAGCAGTGGAGATACGATTACCGAATTGATACCGCCGAGCAAAATTGACGGAAGAACCAATTATATGGCTCCGTATATTTAGACAGTACAAAATAAGAGTTCAGCACTAACCATGATGCTTCATTATTGTACAGGGTGTCTATAAAGAAACTTACCCACTTTGTGGTAGAATTTCTCCATAACCAGACATCAGAATTTCATGATA
>JAQIWJ010000787.1:0-16123 GCA_034695185.1 Discolaimus major
TGCAGGAGCAGCTGGATCTGCAGGTGCAGGCACAGCAGCAGTGTCAGGCACCGCTACATTCGTGCCCATTCCCATGTCGAATGTGTGCATCGTACCCGTACCAAAACGATGTCTTCCATTTCCGTATGCAAAGCAAAGCTTATCAGCCAAGTTGGCGAAAGAACTTTTACAAGCTTCACTGCAAGCAGCATCGCATCCACTGCATCCGGTTTGACACGCGGTGTCCACGAAATTTGCGTTGCAATTTTTTATCTCCATCTTGCGGCCATTTCCCTTTCCCTCGGGGAATTTCTCATCCGCTTTCGTATCGAAGAAGACACAAGCGGGTTTCGGATCTTGGGTGAAAAATGATGAACAACTTGCGTTGCAAACATCGAATTCGCTCGGTTGTATGCTGTCTTTTACTTCCTTCTCCGTACTATCATAGCCACATGCGCAGGAACAAACGCCTTCGCAAAGTCCTTGGACGCTGGATCCGTCCAAGGCGGATTTCTTATCCGATGCCTGAAGAAAAGCTGCTAGATTGCGATTTCCGATGCCAGGCTGCAAAATGCAGCATGGATTGGGTGTACTGTAACCGCTGTCAGAAGAGATTTAGGCCTTCATAAGCTGGAACCCTATGACAGCACAGGAAAACCACTCGGTCCATAGCCGAGGTATACTGTAACCGCGCATACTCACATCTGCAGGTGCAGCTTCAGCATTCACCGCCAATGCAATAAAAACCATCAAAATCATTGCCGATGTATTCATATTTGACGAATGACTTTCGGAAAACTGCGAACTAACTCTATGGAGTCAGTTATTATAAAGCCAATTCAACCTACGCCTGGGCATGCAATCAATCAAATTCGAATCAAAGGGCTCAGCCTTATCTGGCTGTCATCAATTCATTTACGAACCATCAAAAATTTGACACTCATTATCTGGAATCTAGTCTATCTAGGCCGTTTTTCATACGTGGAAGTACACATTTTCATGACGTCATTGATGCCTGACATTTTTGACAATTTTACACAATAAGCAATGAAATGAAATTTTAAAATCATACCAAAGCATTCATGGGTTTATATCCAATTTCAAAAGCAGAACTACCCTTCTAATTCGGAACTTTACAGTATACTTCATGGCATAAAATTCAGAACCATACTAGCATACATAGAAAGGCACCCAATACAGCACAGCTAAAAATCTAGCGGATCAGTAGGACGGATAAATGAAACCTTACCACACGATATCTTTGTAAATACATAGAGCTGAACTGATCACTTCATTTCTTCCCCTTCTTCGGTGGAGTCTCGGTTTTCTTACCACTGCCATGTGAACGTAATCCTGGTCGTGAACCTGAACCTGGACGTGGACTCGGCGTCAAGCTGACCCTGACGCTCCGATTTCGCAATTTCAATAATCGACGTGACGGTTTCGGATTAGCATTTTCTTCGGACGATGTAGATTCATCCCCTGATGACGATGATGATAAACCGCTGATGTATTCGTCCAAGAAATCCGCCTTTCCCCTCGCCCTCGACGTTGACGCTGGTTTCTTCTTGGGAGTTGAAGTTGCATTCCTCCCAGGGGACACCGCCGTTGGTCGTTTCACTGTTGATTTGGGAGTTGAAGCATCAGCGATTGAAGGCGAAGAATCACGCTGCGGAGATGCCCACGGATGCATGGACGGACTCGAAATCACAGTAACCGTGCTGGTCCTTGTACATACGGATACTGTACGACTATTGATCCTTGTCATCTTGCGTCGAATGAGCAATCGTGGTGGCGATTGTTGCCCATCGTCTGTGGATTGGGATGAATCCTCTGCCTCGTCTTGTTCTTGGCGTGTTTGAGATTGATTGGAGATTGCGGGTGCAATATTTTTGGTCGTAGAACGAAGTTCAGCAGCTGGCTGTTTCTGCAGACGTGCACGTACATCGTCTGGCAGCTTGGAAACGCGATCATCGAAAGATCTGAAACTAACACATGTGTCATTATTTGATAAAGCAGATTGAATATGCTCACTTTTTAAAGTTGATAGCCATAGCATCAGTTTCTTCCAGCATTTTGACACCGCGTCCATAATCCGCTCCACGATTTTTGCCGTGAACCATAAAGGCGTATTCAGGTGGTTTCATAAATCCGAAATGAACATTGACGAGCAGAGCGAATTGACCAGCCTGAAATATAATGCAACTAGCTGACAGCAATTAGCCAAGAAGTAAACTAATTACCTTCAGATTTCTGGCCACTTCTCGATGTTCGTCATAAATGAAGATGTCCACAGCTAATTCACCAACGGCGTTGTCCAAATCCTTATCGTACGAATGGGTTGGTAGTTGCTCTTGTTCTGGATCCACGCGGACTGTACGCCTAAAAATGGAATATATATTGAAAACTGACATACCGCAGTGAAAGAAGTAATTACTTTCCACACTTCGTTCCATCCCAACCTCGCAAAATGACTGGCTTCGTCGAGTGAACGCTGTCGAATACGCCAATAACTTGGACCACGATGTTCCTGTAGCATTTCAACGGGAAGCTGTCCAATGGCGTAATTGCTGGCGGTTCAGGTGTTGACGCCGTTGCAGCTTCATTCTGCGGCGCTGGCTTGTCTCGATTTATGGCATACCAACTGCGCAGGACTCGAGCCTGAAAAAGGCGACCCGTTAGATTCAGAAATACATCTCAGGCCAATACGTACAGTTTCCAAATCAGTGTTCTTCAACGTAAATTTCTCGCTCGACGATATTGGTGTCAAATCAGCACCTTGTCGGCCATCGAATAATAACCAACTGAGACCAGCTTTGCCCATACGACCGAATAATTGCATGGCCTCGCCATGTTGAATTCGAGCCTGAAAACAGGTTATGCAATATTTTGATATCCAGATAAATAATCGGTGCTTACTGAAATTCTGTGCAAACGTAGCACGTCTCCAATCCTCGCATCGTGCGGTAACGTGGTCGGATTATCCGTATTCAAATAACAGGCCACGTGCTTATGGGCATCAATAGATGGATCCGTAAGTAGAAATTTCACGGAGCGTTCAGCCGATTCTGAAAACTGGGATCACGTGAATATTACGCCCAAGAAAGCACAGTGAATTTTACCTGGAATTGCTTTGATAACGCCATAAACGCTCAACGTTGGCGCTTCTGCCAAATCTTTCAGCGTCGTATATTCCATATTGGCTGGCAAATGATCTTCCACGCGTTTGACAGGTGCCACGACTTTCTGAAAACAATATCAGTGTTTATCCTTGATCATGTCATAAACTTCCCATCAATACTTACGATCAGTGCTATCTTACCGCCCTTCTCCTCGTCCAGGATTAGTACGAACTTGTTCAGATGATTTCCAGAGTCGATGGTCAATTGAAAATTGCACACGAAGACGTTGGCCTGCAAGAAGAAAAGGTCAGCTAACTGATAATGATAACAGTCATCCAAAATCTTACCGGAATAGTAATGCACCGCATGAAATCCGTCAATGTTCGATCCAAAACACGTAATTCGCCGTGATTGCCAGTGGGAATATCATCTTCCAGGGACACTGAAAAATGGAATATTTTACCAGATAGTCTGGTATTAACGAAATTTCACTTACGTTCATGAAGTATACACCTCAAACCACGACCACCGTCGTCTGCGGGTCCAATCAACCCAGTGATTTGCACCTATAATAAATTTTTCTTACGTTGGAGTATAAATTCATCAACAATTCACTTACAAAAACGTAATATTCACTTTTCGCTGGTACGCCATCCTTCAATAAATCTTCGACTTTCAAATAGCGTTTCCCTTCGAGACGCTTCAATGCAATTTTCTTTTGCAAAATGTAAAAGCGAAGAGAATTCGGTTCTTCCATTTTTCGTATATTTACAAAATTTTGCGAATTTTTTCGACAATGCCGAAATTTGCCGGTTTTTAGCAGACAACTTGCGATAGAGCGCAATACGTTGTCTGCTAAGAACCGCGTATCCAAAATTGGCCTATTTCCACATCCAGATTTGCCATTTTAGGAAGGCAGCTGGCTGGCTGCTAAGAATATGCAGGCGACGTGAGAAGAAAAGCTGCCGGAAGTGACGTGGAACTACACCAAATACTTTAGTATCCGTTGTACAAACGATCGATTACCATGGATCAATTATTCCCGGACAAATTGCATTTCTTCTTATTCTGGTTCTATATTTGCTTATTCGTGAATCAAGGAATTCTGGTCACTGCGTCCAAGGAACCTGATGGATCTTACGCTTACAATCCGACCACGGTCGTATTATTGACGGAAATGGTGAAATTCTTATTAGCATTCGGATTGTATTTACGAGAAAAGAATTTCGCTCAATTAATCGTCGACGTCCGGGCTAGCGTGAAATTATTCTTGCTCTATTTGATCCCGAGTTTCCTGTATTGCCTGTACAACAATTTGGCGTTCATCAATCTGAAGCATTACGATCCGACGAGTTATTTCCTGTTGCTCAATTTCCGAACAGTGGCCACGGGTATCATCTTCCAGGTGAGTTTTTGCTAATAATTATTATCAAGACAATGACCTGTGTTTTCTTTTCAGTTCCTGTTCCGGAAGCGATTAAATCGACGCCAATGGATCGCGTTAATTCTGTTGACGCTCGGCTGTATCGTGAAACAAGTCAGATTCGATGGGCTTCGATCACTCCGAATCGAATTCGACATCCATTTGGTACTCATGTTAACGCAAGTATTCTGTTCCTGCTTCGCCGGCGTCTACAACGAATTCCTATTGAAAGACGTCAATTCGTCCAGCGTTCCGTTAATGCTCCAGAATATCTACATGTACGTCAATTCCATATTCATGAACATTGGATTCCTGATCATCAATGGAACATTGGCATCGGCCCTGACGTCGCAAGCATTGGCCAGCGTCTGCCGACCGGTGGTATTATCGATCGCATTCAACAACGGTATGGCCGGTATAACGACCAGTTTCTTCTTGAAAATGTTCAATTCCATATTGAAAACATTCGCCGGTGCTATCGAATTATTGCTAACCGCCGTCGTCTCCAGATTCTTATTCGGCGTACAAATCGATGTATTCATGTTGATATCCATCGCATTGGTATCATCAGCCATGTACTTGTACAGTACGAATCCGGTGGTCAATACGGCTATTACATCCGATCAAAAGAAATCGTCGTCCATGCTACGTCATGAAGAAAGTGACGACGATGTATTCGTGAAGACCGATATTCTTGGGACCGTTGGACGTCATTCATCGAACGATCAAGGCGATCATTTATTGCCAGCAAAAGGAGCCGGTCGTGATTTAATCTGAACTTTCTTTGAGGACGCATAATCGACATTGCATAAATATAGATATGCAAAATTGATATACGGGATTATCCAAGTGATCAGCTAATCTGATCGGGCTTAGGCTATTTAGCTAGATTTATGTGAATATAATGAGTGCATTTTATACTATTCCATGTCACAATTCCATTATATTTTATACAGTGCATAATTATATAGCTAATCTCAATATCATGATGACTGAATCATGTGATATACATAGATCGTGACAGAATTAAGTGCAAATATCGGGATCGACTAGCCCCATTATACATACGAAATGACTGAACGGAAATAATCTTGAATAATGGAAGCTTCGAAGCACCCAAAATCACTACGCAAATTCATTCTTGACCCTTTTGTAAAACGGGCGTTTTGACATAATTTTGTACAGTACGAATGAATCGATGCAATTTCAATGCTGGTCCCAATTTCAAGCCCAAATTTTTGGTTACATCCTCGCGGGTCAATAGAAGAAACGCGGTGCCGTCCACTTCCTGAAAAATGAGGAGGCTTCAAGGCTACAGTATGCCATGCGCAAAGTGCTGATCACAAAATTTACACTGTGAAGTGAGAAATGACCATTACAGTAGGCCAGGAAGCAAAATCGCTCATGGTCCACATGTTGATCTCAAATTCTGAAGCGAAACTCACCTCTCTCAACAAAGCTTTGGCCTCTTCTTCGAATCCCCGTTTCTCGCATAAGCTCACCACCCCTTGCACGGTCATTGCATGCAACGAAGCCAACGTTACATTGGCCAACGTTGGATCCACTTTGAGCAACGATGGCAAACCGAATCTAGAAAAGCGTATTTTATTTAGGATAAATGGAAGAATGCGAAAATTAATGCTCACTCATCAATATCTTCTCGGGTCGTATGTGGCAAATTCAACGCTGGCATCGATTTCTCCATTTTGATCGATTTCATTTCGGATCCGCCTGAAGCCGCGGAATTGGGACTAGGATGTTTCACTATTTCCAGCGGCGTTGAATTGATTGATATCATGGCGGTGGCAGTGGCCGTTTGAGAATGCTTGCGAATGTTTTCTGAAAAAAATTTAGCGATGCAGATTTGGCATAATGCATACGCTACAGTAAGCCAGCCTGATGGACACTGTGCATGCGCATGGACAGTGTTCCAACACGCATTTACAAAATTCAAATTTAGCTTACTTTTGACAAGCTCCATTCCCATGCCCGTTTTTCGGAAAACCATAATAGTACGATTCTGTTGATCGATCGGACAATCGTCAGTACTACTTCCGCTACCACCGTTTATACTATCGCAGGACGGTGGTCTGGCCGATTGCTGTTCCAATTGCGGAGGCGTATCCTCCGAATTTGGCACTGATACGCAGACCCGTTTGGTTGGCTGAAGATCGAAGATCGAGTTAGATTCAGCATGATCGATTACACCGATGCATGGGTGGGACTTACATTGAAAGCATCCGGAATGCGTTGCGGAACTGCCGATTTGCGTTTATTGGACGGACGATTATTGGGCGATGAATTTTCGACGATATTATCGTTGGTCGAACGAATGGGTACTGGTGTTCCGAGGATAGCGTGATTGAGCAGACTCCGAACGGTCACTTGAGTGGGCGCCATGTGAAGATTCATGCTTCCCAATTCATTCACCACGTCGTGAACCACGTCCAACACGTCTTGCGGTGGAGGCGTGTTTCGCTTTTCCTGAAATAAGGAGAGCATTGGAAGAAATGTCATGATTCACGCATGATTCAACACGTGAGCATGCCATTTTGATGCGCGGATTACTGTAGAATTTGACATTGTCCAACACTGCAATCTCAGCCAGAGCAGAGCCGTGCACGCGCAGTATCCAAACATCGGATCACACGTCCAAACTTTTCAATCCAAACTCACCTTTTTCATAATTTGACCCTTGGGTTTCTTGTCACCAAAGTTGCCCACGTACGTTCCGGTGCATATACGCGATGCGCGGCCTTTCCTAGCGGCTTCGGATAAATATACGGATAAATGCGGTATGGTTTTCCACATCGGATACGTTCGAGTTCGATCGGGACCGGGGAATTCTTTCACGTGCAATCGTTTGGCCAACGCGTCCAACGTTCGGGCAGTGACTCCGCCCGGATATCGACCGGTTTTCGGATGCGTCAACGCGGCTATCCATTCGTGTAATGGCATGTCGGATAAATTCGGGAACGATTCCACATCCTCCTCTTGTTCGGCCATGATGGAAAGTTTAGGCGGTTCGTCGGAGAATGGCGTACAATAACGATTATTGATCGGATGATCGTCCGATTTTGGAATGTCCAGATTCATTCGATGGATACTAAAATGATCGGGATCAGGTTGGATCGTGATTAGAGCGTGATATGATAACTAATAGGACAGATAGAAACTAGCTAAACAATAGGTCAAAGGTCAATTTTTGACTTTTCGTGTCTCTTCAAGCATAAGTGTGAGCAAAAATGAAACCAATCCTACTGATCAAGGACCCGTCCCAAACGAAAGCTGTCGATCTGCTGTGCTGATCGATAATCGCACACACTCCTAATAAAAGCTTATGGCCTTTGCTTTCCAAAAGTTCCTGAGGCTTCTCGCGAGAAGCCATAAAATTTCAGGATTTTTCATACCAGCCTAGCCTAAATACAATGCTGAAAAAGCAGATGCAGATCAATGCCAATTCGGATATCCAATTCCACGGATAATCAAAAAGCCAGCCGTCCAAGCTGGACACGGAAATGGCAAAGCATAAAATACAAGCCAGAAGAAGGTCAGAAATGCTGAACATGGGTTGTGAAATTCAGGTCTGATGATTCACATTTTGCAAAGGTGCAGCTGTCGGCTGAAGAAATCTTCCCGATAGCCACGCCCATGGCAACTGAGACAGCAGCTTCCTACATCGATTCAGCAATTGTGATCAAACTGATCAGACCATTCTATCATCTCAATTGAAATAACGAACATTGGCAAAGTACTGCCGAAATCAGTCTCCAAACAGTCATCAGAAATTCTCAAACCAGAAAATGTGGAAAGTGCAAATGCACAATTCAAGCTAAAAACTAGCTTTTTTCCCCCACATCCTAACATTTTCATCAAGAATTCAATGCATTACATGAACATTGTCGCTATGGTGATTGAATTTATGAACTACAGTCGGATGGATCAACATTTGTGATAATCTAGAAATTTCCATGCTGAACTCCTTCAAACATGGTTCAGAAGAAATGCTTAGCGAGAAATAAGAACAGTGAGTTGGAATTTGGAAGGCTTATCAGCAAGGCACTGCTGTGGGAGGATATGCTGAAGTCTGAAAATTGCTTCAGCATCACATCAGCAGCAGAACACAAAATCCTACCGAATCCGACCTGTTTCAGCTAATTTAGCTCACTGGCATATCAGATAACTGAACATTACGTTATCAATGATTCACTATGACTGCATGAATCTTGCCCAACAGCACTGCAATCAGCACTGTACCACGCATACCCACCCGTGATCGAACGGATCAATAATCTGATCAATCGATCATACGATCAGGAATCAGCAGTATGGGTTTGGAAAAACGTAAAACCTTCAGCTAAGCGTTGGAGGAATATAAGCTGAACAGAAGCATTTTCACATATATTCACAGGCAGGCAAAGGGGGGCGAATTGAATGCGGTGCGTGTGCCAGTGCGTCTGTGTCTAGTATGTTGTGAAAAACGAAAAAGGGGGGCCAGCCATACACTGAACGGCGAAAGAGGGTCTCCCCCAGCAGTTTCTGCTGTTCCCACAAAACCCGCCTAGTTCTACAACATACGCTGCCAGTACATATCCAACCAATATGCCTCGGCCGTAGCTCAGCAATGGCAAGGCACAAGGCAAAATGTACATAATGTCGGTCTACGCGCTTTGCCTTTGCTCAGCGTATGGATAGAAAGCATCCACAGTATGAAAATGCAACCGGCTCATAAATCGATAAACTCCAAGGCGCAGAGATGGAGAAGAAATCAATGGACATTCGAAATGTCCAGCATGCAATACGCTGGAGCCATCAAGAAACAATAGAAATTGAAATCATTGAGAACGCACAGCATTTGCAAAATCGATGCTGATCACATTCAGTTAAGCACAAGTGATTGGGAATCGATATTAGCATGCAAGTTATCATCAATGTACAAATGGTTGACTCAAGATAGTCAATAATCAGTAGTCCTCATGTGGAATTTTATCAGGTGTGTTTTGCATTGATAAGATTGATTTCTGATAAGACGCAAAGATCAATAATCAGTTTGCCTGACAGGGATGACACGCTGTCTGCCTGATCAGTCTCTCATTGATTTCATAATGACCAATGGTCATTTTTATATGAAGCGGTCATTGACCGTTCAAAATTAGGTTACACCCTCGTCTTACATTACGAGTTGCAAGAAAATTGGTCAAAAATCGGCTTCAATCATCATGATCAGATTGATGTCAGCTTGATTTGCAAAAACCCATAATATGCCTCAACAGTCTCTTTCTCAAATTCATCAGCCACTCCCATGATATGCAATTATTTACCATTTCAAGAACATGACCTCCTCTTTCGAGAGGGCAATTTTGCAAATGCATTTCCGGTATTGCCAAGGATACGTGATTCTATGGAAAACGGGGATTGTTTCGAGAAGTCGAAATTCTTGGCCTTTATGTCGAATGTCAAACAACGTTGACAATCATGGGTCGAATAATCAATTATCCTGATTTAACTTTTGGCCTTGCACAAGACAGGCTGGACCGTTATCTGGAGAATACCATTTTTCAATACAGTACACTATCTTGTACATGATTGCGAAATAGGTCATAAAAATGGCCATGCGTATGGCTTTGTTGCGTCCCGTTTTCTCAAAATAGGACAAAAGTCTTCGATTTAGAGCAGAAGTATAAAAGTTTAGGGCCAGTCATTTCGAAAATCTTCCTTCGGACTGGACAGTTTGTACGTGTTCTTATGGTGTGAAATCATGGTCAACTATTATGAAAATCATCCCGAAGATGTACCCGAATATCGACAAATACGTCGTGGCGCATTCATAGCCGTAGTCGTGAGTACTGTAGCCGCTGTTGGATGCGTAATCAGCTTACCATTGATGTACAATTATGTCCAACGTTTGCACGCGTATGCCGAGATCGAATTGGATTTCTGTAAATCTCGAACCAGGGATATGTGGGTGGAAGTATTGACCGTGAAACAATCATCCTGGCATTCGCATCAAGCTGCATCGGCGGCAAGAGTCAGACGTGAATGGTTATTCGGACAATGGGTCAATGTGGCGGCTGGTGTGGCCAGTTTGGGTGTCGATTATTTGGGAACTCAGCCACCGGTTATTGCCAGTACACCAGGCTCGTACGGTGCAACTGGTCAAGCGGGGCTCGGTGCTTCAACGCTGCCAACTGTATTGCCACCAGGACCGCCGGCAGTGACTCCGACTGAAGCTTCTCTGGGACCGCTTTGTGCATGTGGAACAGGGGATCCTGGTCCGGCTGGTCCCGCAGGTACAGTAATCCGAGATGATTTTAAAATCGCAATGTAAAAGCCATTTCTTATCACAGGTGACCCAGGAAAAGATGGCAAGGATGGTGATCCAGGAAAAGCAGGGCCACCTGGAAAATCAGTCACATGTCCAACACCTGAACCAGGAGAACCAGTGAGGATATTACCTATTCTTGCTATCATTCTACACAAAATCCCATTTCAGTGCATGGTCTGCATGCCTGGCCCTGCTGGAGCAGCAGGTAATGTCTCCAAAATTAGCAATGATCATCAGAAGGTCATAAATTTCCATTTTAGGTCCGCAAGGTGAAAAGGGACCATTAGGTCCTAAAGGAGCCCCGGGTGCTGCTGGGGTAAATGGAAAAACAGGATCTCGGGGCATGGTTGGCTCGGAAGGTATTTACGCTTTTAGCACTGCACGCTGTAGAAATTGTGATCACTCATTTTAGGTGCACCCGGTACTCCTGGTGGCCCAGGTACAAAGGGACCCATTGGAGACCCAGGTCCAGTAAATATCGTAAGCGGAATCTGATTAATTCACTGCATCAATGCACGCACTCGTCTTGCAGATCGATGGTCCAGCAGGTCCACCTGGACCTCCTGGTGGTGTAGGTGCCAAGGGACCGTCGGGTCCTCCTGGAGCCGATGGGAAAGGTTCAGGAAATCGTAAGCATTTTTAAAAGCCTGCATTTGCATTGACCCTCGATGTTTCCAATTTCAGCAACATCCGGTCCACTTGGTGATGCTGTAAGGGTTGATTCCTGCATATCTCCATATAAATCTAAAATCATGGTTTCAGGGTGATGCTGGACCTTCAGGAAAACCAGGTCCCGCAGGTGGACCTGGTACAAAAGGAAGAATCGGTTCACCAGGTCCGTGTGATCATTGTCCAACTCCAAGAACGGCACCAGGATATAAGAAATTATAAAAGATTGCACATGCATTTTTGGGCATTCCCAAGTGTAGTGCGGTTTGCTCATGAATCTGATTTCCTTTGCTCAATTATGAAAGCATCAATTAAGCTTGTGATTTTGTTTATCCAAATGCACTCTTGGATTGTTCAGCAATCAATAACACCCGATATATGAATTTCGAATTCGTTATTGACAAAATAATGCGACACCAAATTAGCATGTAAATAACCGTTAGATAAACAAATTGTTCCAGAAATAAATGAATGTCAAGCTTATCAGTGATGTCAAAGATAAAAATGATGGTCAAAATAAGTGGTGAATACGAAAGAAAAAAGGCATATGGCTTGGTAGTTTGAAGCTGCTCCCAATTATTCCAAAAACGACATTAGAAAACAATGCTAGTCATAACACAAAAAAGCCCTGGTTCAAGTGAAGAATCAACAAAAAGTCTATCCTGAATGAATCATATACGCTCAATTTCTAACAGAACCAACAAAAGCTTACTCTGGCAAAAAAAAGCGAAAGAAATCAGGGCAGTACGAATGAATAAACATCAGTCAAAAACAGGTTATGCAATTTCAAAATGGTTACACCAAAAAAGCCTATGGAATCATGTGTCTATAGCTTCTGAAAATTTGGATATGCAGCAGTGATTATCAAGAAATAAAGGCCGTCTAATTATGCAAGGCGTAGACAATTTGGTCAAATACCAAGTTCAAAAGAAGAGGGACACAAAAATTCTGCCAGCTCATCAAAAAGCATCTGTTCTCACCTCAACACCACATCCCAATATCCTGGATCAATCCGATTCTTGATCACTTTTCTCCACCGCCATAATAGCCAACACGAACGTCTTCTTTCCAGCCTTCGCCTCGTTGAACCTTCTTTCGTAATCTTGAACCAAATGCGTAGCGTGTTCGATGGCATAACGCATCCGCTTGTCGTTTTTGGCATCCGAGTGGCTGCTGCTATCCATGTCCGAATCCGGCTGACTGGTATTATCGATATCCTCCGAATCCGAATGGCTGCTCTCGATATCCGAATCCTGGTGGCTGCCACCGTTGCATTCTTCCAATTCCATGAGATAATTCCTTTCCTCTTCCAAACGACGGCGAAGCTTCTCGATCCTCTCGGCAGCGTTTCTTTCTACTCTGGACTTTCTCAAAGCCAGTCTTTCCGATTCCCAGCGTTCCAAATTTTGCAATAAATCGAACACATGACGAAAATTATCTCGGCTCAAATATCGAGGATAATCCGTCGGAATAGTCGATCTCCCAGTGCTCAATAATTGTACCATACAAGAATCGTACAGTCCTTTGGCCCGTGCGTAATCTTGGGCGAAGAAACTGTCCGGTGATTGCTTTTGCCATTGGTCGAGTTGACGATAGACTTTACGCAAGCGACGGATGGTATTCGAATCAGCGTTCACTTTGCTACGTAATTCCATTTCCTAAAACCAAAGCCGCGGTTGGTAGACTTATAAAATAAAAGGAAAATCTTACCTCTGGTGTTGGACCATCATGATTGTCATCATTCGGTGGACCATCCTCGAAAAGCATCAAAAGTTCAGCGGCAGTTTCATGCACAGCATCCCAATCCACAGGGTCTCGGTTCATGATAAATTTGAACGTGTCGAAGATATCCAATATGGATCCAGGCGTGGAATATACGTATAATGGATCGTCGTCCTCGGGGAACATGGGCGGCTCGAAAAGATCGTAGAATTCGCTGCGCTTCATAGCAATAACCAAATCGTTCAGTAATACTCTCCGAAATTTCGGCTCGAACCATTGTGACGAAATCTCGAATTGACGAATTTCACAATAGAAATCTTCGTACGAAGGATCGCGCAGTATGTCCGACTGGGCCATCGACTTGATGTCCTTGCGATACAGTTCCAAATTATCCACCGTCATCAGTGCAGATTCTTCAATGACCATCTTGACGTTTGGTGGATCACCAGTTCTCACTAGCCCAGTGGAAGCAGTCACTAAGCATTCCCCAAACGTGTCGTAACATTGCTGGCAATTCGGATCATGGAAATCAAAATGGTGACGACCATCCGGCGTATTCAGAAGACGTAGAACATTCTGACAATCGAATTTCGGTGATCCCAATAATCGAAAATTCTGCTTCAATTTGTAGACGCCCGTGTCGATAAATGGAACATTTTCGCCGTTGCGTGACAGTCCAGGTTTTGGTTGAACGTAAAATCCTCCACGATTTCGTTCGGCCATTGCAGGCAAAACAAGTTCATTGACGAAAGTTTGAATTTCAGTCACATCCTTGAAAATAATCTCCACGCCGTCGTTGGAACGCATACGGACGATCAAATGATGACTGAACTTTTCTCCGGTCGAGGCATCCAAATCCAAAAACCGCAAATTCCGTTCTTCGCCTTCTTTCCAATGGAAATATTGAACCAACAATTCGGTAATCAATTCTTGGAAATGACGCAGCAAATAACGCGTATCCAATCCGGGATTCGACTGCTTGTAAAATTCCAAATCAAAATACAGACGCTGAGGCGTTAATCCGGAGATGATCTCGTGCCACGTTGGATGTTCGGGCCGATTCAGACGTAAATGGCATAATAAATGAAATGCATGGCTACGGCTGGTGACCATAAATAAACGACTGCCTTTTTGATGATATTCCACGGCCAAAACGACGGGATCACGAAATCCACGTGCGAATTTCAATACGTCGACCATTTTGAATTCCCAAATTGCATGATACAATCTATCGCTGGGGCATGGACATTTCATACTTTCATTGAGCTTTTTGAAATCCTCGCAAATAGTTGCAGCCGACATATTGATAATATAAACAGAGCAATACTTGAAGGATACTTGACGGAGCTCAAGGAACTAGGAGAAACGAATTATAAGATAAGAAAATAGAGAGATTTTTTGGAGAATGCTGGATGGATTTCACTAAACCGGTTTCCTGGAATTTCGATATAAATTCTGGCGCGCGTCTGCAGCAGACAAGTCTAATCACGATGTCACAGTTCATGACAAACAGCGGGACAATTCAAATTGTACCGAATGCCATGGCACTCACGATGTGGTCAGGACAGTGACTGTATTGACAAGTTGGTAATGAAACTTTATTGAAGATCACACAACAAATTTCAGTGAAAAAATGCTTCCAGCATGACTTCGATTTTTTCATGAGGGACATTCAAATGTCCTGAAATGGGCACTGAATTGTGTGTCGTCAGCAACTGGATTTTTTACGGTTTTTATCCAAATCGCAATGTTTATCAGTCCAACTGCAGCATGCTTCATGAATATATCGCGGATTTCTTGATTCCCGAACCATTGCAAGCAAAATGGATCCAGCATAATTGCCATGCCCATTTATATCAGCAACGGCATTCATACGTTGCGATCCTACCATTGGTCAGTGGATGTTGACCATGCATACTTCCCTCAAATATCCTAGCAACGCTTCCTTTCGTTTCTGCTCCTTTTGCTTATATAAAAGGAAACCTCCAGTAAAAAAAGGACAGATATGATCAACTTTTTTATAATCGCAATGCAAAGGATATAATCGGTCTTAGCCAAACATCCATCCCCTCAGAATTTCATCAATGGGCGTTTTCTTCAAATGAACAAAAGTCATATGAATCAGAAGCCAGTTTTGGCTCCTGTCGTTCTTGAAGAGTTTACGTAGGTGAGTTTTGTATGTATATTGTGCTTGGATATAATTTTGGATTTGGATGTGGATTTGGCCTAACATCGTATACATAAATTCATTGGTGGGCGTATACCTGTTTTACTGCTTCGTGTAGGAAATTTTTGTACACATTGCATTTACTTTCTCGTGCTGTCTCTCTCTCTCTTTGGGGGGGGGGGGGCGAAGGTGTGTACATTTTTCGACAGTTACCTGTCCCCAATACTGTACAGGAGTGTACGAGTTAGAAAATAGTATTCTGAACGCGTGAGTTGACTAACTCCACCCCTGAGTGAGTGAAAAATGGACAATTTTCTGAACTTCCGTTCTTTGCCTGCTGGCTGCTGAACCAGAATTGGAAGATTGAAAAATGCCAGACCGAATGAATTCTTTACTCGATTTTCGCATTCTTTCGATCAAAAGTTATAAGACGGAGTTTGTAAATTGAGATTCCTTTTTGAGTGGCAGTCTTATCTCGGTGCTCTTAAAATTTTCACGGGTGCATTATTATACCTTGGAAAGTGTCAAATTTAAACGATAATTAATCATGCAGGTAAATGTGGATAATTGCATCATTTGCGAATTTCCTTATTGAGGCATATTTGCCACATTTTATATGGGAAATCCATTTTTGACTGTTCTGAAATTGCGCAATCTGAAGAAATCCCTTGAGACTCGGCTCAAAGCAGAAGCCACCTCAGCTATTATCCATGATT
>JAQIWJ010000788.1:0-16122 GCA_034695185.1 Discolaimus major
AGTTTTTATATAGAAATTTGCATTACAACGAAAGGCGTTGAAATATTTTTTGGCCAAAATTCATCATAATATGGCTGTTTAGTCAGATTGAAAAATTTACTCATGTTTTTTAAAAAAGGTGTACTTTGGCTTTTTGATTATGTTTGGCAAAAGTATTTTCGCTAGCAAAATTGCATGGCAGAATCACTTTCATTCTTTCTTTAGCCTGAGAAAAAATTTGGCCTGATGAGCGAGTAATGGGCATAGATTTTATTTAGAGCGTAATATCAATGATGCAGGACCTGCCAGCCACCATCTCCTGCCTGAGTCGCTGTTTTTATGATTCTGAAATTCCGGTTCTTTTGTACATGTAGACTTGGTATTTGTCATTTTCCCTTTGTCCATTGGCATTGCATAAACTTATCAATTCGAAATTTTACACATATTCATGAGGGTGGAAAATGTCAAATTTAGAGACTGGGGGATTTATAAGCTTCATTTTTCATACAGCATACGGCCATGTTCTTAGCTAATGATAAGCTAGCAAATTATGATAGCTCATACTATAATAATTTTTCTGAACATATCGGAATGATTTTTGCTTGATTGTAAGCTTCCCAAAGTCTTGTCTAAAGGCAGCATACATGTCGTCATTTTCTGAACCTTCTTACTTACAACCAAATTAGAAGAGGAAATTTATGTTTTTCCTATATGATGCGTCATGGCCATGTTATTTAGGCTTATTATCTTTCTTTGGCAGCCATGCGTATTCCAGAGGGTCAGTTTCTCCAAAATTATAGCATAATCTACTGTAGCTGCACCTAGAAGCATAAATTATGCTTGGCTTTTATTCTCTCGTGCATAGAGCCATTGCAAATGATTTTGACATGTGCATGCATGATGATTGTCCACTAAAATGCATGCTAATGTTCAGGAGTATGGCAGCATTCGCTGGTATGTGCGATGGTGGATCGTCTGAGGATGGATTTTTGGCAGCGTCTCGTGATCAGACGACTACGACTGCTATGGAAGCTGTAAGCATGCCTTATTGATTTTTTTGCTTGAGGGTCATTGATCAGGAGTTCATCCTGCTTTCATAAAATCATGAGCTGCAGCATTTGTGAGAAGCCATGCAAAGGGAAAAAATTGAATGAAAATCACTTTTCAGCTTCATCAGAATGGTTACGACACTGGCCGAGCTCTGCACGATTTAGTCAAGAAACCGATCGGTCATACAATTGAGAAAACATGGACCGAAGACGATATTGTAAGTATTTGCAATTTCTCAACTCATTTTGCCCAATAATTGCATATGCAAAATCCATGGTCCTTTCTAACAAATATACAGCAGCTGAATTTCAGAAAAAATTCGTCCGTGGTTTGAAGCAGCATGGGAAGAATTTCTTTCGCATACGTCGCGATTTACTGTCGCATAAAGAAACTGTAAGTATTTGGAAGCTTTCCTCCAAAAGAAGCCTTTAATTTAAAAAGTGGCGAGTTTTAGTGCGATTTGGTTGAATTCTATTATTTATGGAAGAAATCGCCGGCCGCTGTTACTCACCGCCCACGTCAACGTCCCAGGAGAGGCCAAATGTTGAGGCGCGGAAAGACCGGTGGTGCGAAGACTGCTAGAGCCACCCCGTCCGAAAGTAAGCCTAAAATTGCTCAAAATTGCGCAATGATTGAAAGTGGGTGTTTTTCTTTCAGATAGCTCCACCACTAGTGAGAGTGATAGCGGCTGTGAAGATTCGGACGATAATAGCAATCTTTCTGGACCGTGTAAACATTGCGAAGTATCAGGTAAGCCATCATATTGATTATTGCTAATTTGATGAATGTTAATATTTTTCAGTGGCCAAGGAATGGCATCGCGTGGACAGGGAGGGCACTGTTCTTTGCACCGATTGTAAATTGCACTTCGACGAAGCTAGAAATGACGTCATTCGTGCCAATGATGCCGATAGCGTGGCCATTGAGAATAAGCCGCCTGCGTTAGCAATCGAGACGAATATTGAATTGGTAAGTGAAATTTGGTTTGGTCCATGGGCATGATATTGAGGTTATGCCTGGATGCAAAATTAAGATCAATGCATTTTTCAGTCAGCACCGCCAGCCAAACGGAGCCGATCAGACGTCATATCACCATGCTCGCAAGGTCCACCGCCGCCGTTGATCCCAGCATTAGTCAACGTATCGACATCGATGGACATTCCAATAGCCAAAAGCAATGATCAGCCATCGGCAAATCCTCAATTTATGTCTCCAACTCCTCAACAATCACTTCCCAATATTTTATCGCCCAGCATGAATTTGGATCGCATGCAAAATGCATCTGTGGAGAAAGAGGAGAAGATTGTGAAGAAAGAATACGAGAATATGGATGAATCCAATCAAACGGTGCAAGATGATTTCGCCAATTTATTGGCCACAGCCGGCAACAAGGGATTGGATCCGAAAATGGATGACACCGAATGTCACAGGAGTTCCAATGCTATGCAAGTTTGCATTTTGGGATTGCATTGCGCAATTTTGATGCAAGATTATCATTTCAGATTTCGACGTCATTGGAATCGAGGTGATAATTCCTGCGCTAGGACGGATTTGATTTACGTTCCAATACCAAGATTATCCTCGAATGCGGTCATCCGTTTACATAATGATCAAGGGAACAATGCTAAGGTAAAGAAAATTATCGATCCAGTGCAACAATGCATGGATGATTTTTTGCAGGAAAAATCATCGCCAGCTCATCCAACAACTATGGTCAACGACAGCAGACGTCAACCACAAGGTCCAACGGGACATGGTCAAATGTTGGATTCTTCCATGCCAGCGTTGCAAAGGTAAGAGCATAGATTTTTGCTGAATGCATGGCCATAATATGTGCTGTATGTATTGGTCAGGTTGAGAGATTACGCTTCGGCTGCTAGTGGAGCTTTTGGTGGTGGTGCTGGTCCTGGACCTGTCGGCACCGATGCTGTACCTGGTGGCAGGTTAGCTGTTTTTATTGATTTTTATGATTTTTCCTAATGGGGCTTAGTTTTTCAGGGGTTCACCAGCTATGCTACAACAACCGCCGCCGTTGCAATATACAACGCCTGGTCCAGCAATGATGCAAAGACCAATGGTACCGATGGCGCCAAATATGCCCTACGAGATGATGGGCGGTCCACAGCAATTCGATGCATTGGCGGCTGAACGTTGGTTGGCTGCTGAACATCAGCGGATGCAATGGGGTAAGTTGGTTGTTTTTATCCCAGCATGCATTGGGTCAATATTGCGCAATGCACCGTCCATTGCTGGACATTTGGATTTGATGCTATTGGATGAATCTTCTTCTTTCAGAGCGAGCAATGGCGATGAATCCAGCAGCCACGAATGAAATGGCCGCTCGAATCCAATTGGATCGTATGATGGCTGGATCTATGCATTTGACGCATACTCATGTAAGTCTTCCTTTTTTATCCTCCCGATCTGAATTGAGCATTTTTTCAGGCTCATACCCATCTGCACATCCATGCTGCCCGAGCTGCAGCAGCCATGCATCAGAACCCGGTTTTGGGCGGTTTCAATCCAGCAAACGCGGCCGCTTGGGCTCAAGCAATGGGCGGTGCTCGTCCTGGTGCCGGAGGTGCTTTGGATGCCTTCAATGCGGCCAATATGTTGTACGGTGGTCCAACAGGGCCGCCCACCTTTCCACCACCAGCATTCCTACCACCGCATATGTTGGATTCTGTCACCGCTGAAAGAATCGCCCAACAACAGGTATGCCATTTGATCATCATTCATCAGAAAATCCAGTTTGGCCTTATTTTTCAGCATCTATTGGAATTTCTACACCAACGTCAAATGATGCAAGATAGGGAATGATTTTTTTTTATTATATATTTTGAAGCTGGCCTGAATGATATGTACAAAGTGATGTGATTTTTACTCAATTCTATGCTTAGGGTTGGAATTTATGTGGGATTAGTTGTTTTTCGCTTTTATATACTGCCCATATGTATAATGTCTGTTCTGAATTTATTGATTGATTATTTGGCCGTTCTGATCATTGATAAAATCGATCGCCATTTGATTGTTCTGCTTGCGGAGTATCAAATATTCTGTTAGCCGTGATATTCGTGTGATTTCCTTGTGACGTCATAATGGCGTGAGAAGGCGGTGCTAATTCGGCATAATCCTCAATTTTGATTGGTCGATTAAAAATTCAGCTTCCGTTTTCGACTGATGATGATGTGTGTAGACGTATGTTTTGGCTTGTCCAGCTGCCAAAAGGAGGAAGAAGGGCCAAAAGTTTTCTACCCAACTTTCGTCCTAAAGTTTTTTGTGGAAGTCACACGCTCGGATTGATCAGTGATTTTGGATAAATCTAGTCGGAAGTTTTGGGAAAAATGGGATTTCTAGCGAGTATTGCCGAATCGGCTGGTTCAACTGAAGCAGCGTTAAGATTAGCCATTACTATTTTTGCTGGTAAGAAAAATCTACGATCTGAAAAATTGCATGTAATTTTGGGACTTGAACAAAATTTAGTATCCGCTTTTTTTAATTTTAGGATACTTCTTGGCGGCCATATATCGTTTGAAATTCTGTCGAGAAGCTCCAGTAATTCAGTATTTTTATTTCATCGCATGCGGTATTGGATTGATTGTGTTCAATTATGGTAAGCCTAAGAATTTATTCTACTCTATTCTTACTAAATAATGTTTATTTCAGGTTTGGACGTTTATCATTCGATGATCAGCGTTGTGGGCGCATATTTAATATGCAAATTTCTCGGCGGAAAATCCATTTCCGTACCCATCGCATTCTTATTCTTCATGGTAAGAAAAAGGTCATTTATGGCATGATGATAATATTTGCCAGATACTTTGCAATGCTTCAGGTTAGTGAAATGCATATTTTTCAGGGTCACCTGTTCTTTGGCTATTACTTCACAGCCACGGAATCGTACGATATTCTTTGGACAATGCCTCAATGCATATTGGCCATGCGTTTAACCGGTCTGGTCCAGGATATTTATGATGGACATCGCTCGAAGGTATGCAAATGATTTTGGCATTGACTAGCTTCATGTTGGTCTCCGAATCATCTATCTTCGAGACCCATGCTTATCTCGAATGATGCGTGCTAAAATAAGGTCATTTTTCAGATTACTGGCGACGCAGTTGAAACAGCTCTCAAGGATCGTCCATCGTTGATCGAGATTGCTGCGTTTACTTATTTCTACGGCAGCTTTATGGTCGGTCCTCAAGTGAGTATTTTAGTCATCTTTCTTTCAGTGCACTCATTGACTGCTACGCATTTTTTGTTCAGTTTTCGCTGCGGCGTTTTCGCGATTTCGTCCATGGTCGATTTGACGAACCGTACGTGCAGGGACCGTTGGACAGGTAAAATTTTGTCCTGTGCCTCCTCGTGGGGTGGGTCAACGACCCGAGATTCCTGCTGGCTGAGAATATAAATCTGTTTTTTTCAGGGTAACACCGTCATTGCAACGCCTTATTCTTGGAATCGTTTATATGACTACCCATGTCGTACTATTACCCAATTATCCAACCGAATATTTCTTGACGCCTGAATTTGAAGTAAGAATTTCTCATATCCTCTGATGGGGTGTCACTAAGGCCAGAGGCCTTGCTTGGCACGAGTACAAATCAATGGTTTTTAGGCAACATTCTTCCTCAAGAAATGGATGGGCGTTCTGATTTGGTTTCGCATAATATTGTTGCGCTATCAAGCTGTATGGCTGATCACGGTAAGCAATGATTGCATCATGATTATCAAGGAATCTAAGATATTTATCTTTCAGGAAGGCAGTTGCATATTGAGCGGGTTGGGATACAATGGTCGAAACGAGAAAGGCGACATTCTGTGGGACGCTGTAAGGAATATAAGGTAAGAATTTTTCAGCTTAATCATCTGCACTGCTGAAAGATTATTGCTTGCTACATGAACTGTTCCGTACTCAGCTGGCATGAACGCAATCCTATTTTTAGAATGGTCAAATTCGAATTCGGGTCCTCGTTTCATTCGATAATAGAAAGCTTCAATTACAACACCAATCAATGGGCAGCGAAGTAAGGACATTTTTCAAAATATCATTGATTCAACTGATATTGATCTCGTTTTAGATATGTGTTCAAACGGTTACGCTTCCTGGGCAACAAGAACGCCAGCCATATTGTTACGTTGCTATTCTTGGCGTTGTGGCATGGATTTTACACTGGATATTTGGGATGTTTCGGATTTGAATTCTTCTGCGTCATGGCTGAACGCCAGGTAAGTTTTGCTGAAGTCACTATCTTCCATCCAGTGCCCCCAAGGGGTCCTGTATTGAGACACCTTTCTTCACTGTAGTAAAAAGTGGTATTCTTTCAGGTATCATCAGCATTCTCGAGGAACAATTGTTTCAATACATTCTCGAGGACACCGGAAATATTGTTCCCATTGTGGTTCATCAAGAAAGTCACGACAACAGCCGGTTGCGCTTTCGGATTAATCCCATTCGCGTTGCTGTCATTTTCTCGCTGGATTGAGGTAAGCTAAATGTTTGGTTTCAAATTGCGCAATGCTTACTGAATACAGTATATTAATTCAAGTCACATTTTTCAGGTGTACAAGCGTATGTATTTTATCGGATGGATTTTGGTGATGGTTATGCCGCCAATATTATGCTCATTGATCAAATCGAAATTCGCTGGCGGCACGAAAAAGAGAGTGAAAGAGGATCATCAAGGGTGATGGATGTTGATAAGCAAAGATATTTGTGATCTATGCGTAGATTTAGTTTTGAGGTTCGATTTTTTTGATCCGTAGTTGACAATCTAAACGTGTCAAATTTGGAATTGTATTAACTGTGTCTATTCTTTCTTATTTGTGGAAATTGAAAAAAATGGTGTTTTTGAAAGTCAGCTGATTCATAACCCAACTTCGGTTTGGTCTGTGATTTTGACTAGATTTGATAAGGCAGTATTTAGCTGGGATGAAATTCAAATTCCCCGCTCCTTGTACTAAAGTGCTGCGCGACATGCTCATCCGCACAGCGGCCTACTGTAGCAATGGCATCACGAAATTCATTTTCTGCAAAAATAAATTCAATTCAGATTTTCAGTTCCAGAAGAAAATGTAAAAGGTATCTCAAAATGTTCAGAATAAAGACAGTAATGTGTGCGGAGAAAAAGTTGGATTCTGCGAATAATGTAGACGAGGATAAATGGGAGAAGAATGCAGTTTTTATTATTCGTGTGAGTTTGCAAAATTTTTCATGGGCGATTTTTGCATTATAAAAATTGGATTTTTAGGGCGCAGTGATCGTAGCCGGAGTGGCTGGTGCAATGATATTCGCCAGGAGTTTACGTTTATTCTCGAAATTCGAACACTCGCGTCAAATTCCGGATGAATTCTTCAAGAAGCATATACAATTACGTGGGAAAGTTGCGTATTTAACCGAAGATGGTCGATTACGTGTGGTTCATAGGCCCATTTTTCGACCGATTTCCAGTTGGATATTTCGTCGATTTAGAGATGAAGGTACGGGATGAAGCTGGTATGCTAGGCCTGCCTGCTGATGGACCCACCCACAAGGGGGCACTGTCAGACCCGCAAGGGCAGTTGGCCACATGTTGGACGTGATGCGCATAGGCATAGAGAGCTCTGGCAATTGTTGGGTCATGTCGCCCCAATTGGTCACAGTTGCGGTAGGAAAGGCCCAACTATTGGTGTCCCAACATTAGTCTGTTCAGCGTGCTGAGCCTTGCATTGCAACCCCTGAGCCACCTTCATTCATCAATTATAATGATCCCTTCATTTCAGATATCGGCACTGACAAAGAAGGCGGAAAGTTGAGCCTTACAATAGCCGGCGTGGAGATTACCAATCATGGGAAAGCGTGGTTGCGACAGCAATTGCTTTGGCGACCAATTTGGTTCACATTGATCCGACGTTTGGACGAAGATGATATTCAAGTGGAAGTGATCACCAAAAAGGTAAGACTATTGGGCGTAGTTCCATAATTCTGGTCAGGGAGCAGTTGGGTGCTTGTACACTTGGAGGCTAGTGATCCATGACCCATCTTCTGATCATGGATGATCTATGACCAATGTGTCGTGAAGCCACAGGATCCCTGCCCTGTTTCAGAGCCGATTCAGTCGGAAATACAGCGTCAATAAAGAATTGATCCGTCGCGGTCTGGCTCGCGTTCCAACATTGGACGACTACACGCACGATTTGGCATTGAAAACGAATGCGGAATATTCACGATTAATCAACGAATTAGTCATCAGCGAGAAATACGCCGATCGACGAGGCGTTGGTATGTGGCGTCGACAGACAGCCTTGGAATCGTTGCTCAGTTATCCGAGTCAATTGAAAGATCGTTTACAAAACACGTCCATATATCGATTATTCGAATTGATCAGCATCGGAGTGAAACAATTGGGATCGATCAGTTATTCGGCTGGTATCCATGCCAAACGCGCGTTGCGATCTGGAATATCGGAATACAGAAAAGTATCTTCGAAAACTTCATAGAAGAATAGTATGATTCTCGAAATGATTTGATACTAATCTAGCCTAGATTTGCTTTGAGATGCTTTGCTATTAGTATTCATTAAAATAATCTCTTCCAAAAAGTGTCTGATGATTATTGATTGGGTATACATCCAGTACTTGGTTATGATTTTTGTGAAGATGATGGTGATGATTCGATGTTAGGTGATGGATCAGTGATTAGCCATGGGACGATTCGGGATCAATTCGCAACCGTTTGGCTATTTATTCCCGTGCATCAGGACAGCCCATCGAGATTTACTGACGAAAACCGTATTGGTCAAGAATAATGATGTGGATGCGGCGTTTCGAGTTCTGAATAAGTAAGTAAGAATTGAGAATCATTTCATGGGTCATAAGGGAAGGGTAAATGAGCCTCTGATGGTCCACTAGACCCAGCTTGCATCCATTCATCTAACAAGCCATGCCTTTGTTTTCAGAAATCTCGGCCAAGAAGGAATACTGTTCATTATTCGAAATACGAAATATTTCGAGAAACCATTTCTGAGGCGTCAAAGATTGTCTTACGAAGCATGCAAAGCGATCTATGATGAAGATATGAAACGTCGTATAAATTTCACAATGAGAAAGAATCGAATCGAACCATTGCCTGGGCAATTTTAGATGCTTTCGATATTCTTCAATTTGGTAGTCTGGAAAGGTTGGGTGCTTACTGTAGCTTCTAAATATGAATGAAAAAATCATTGATCTTTGATTGGTGGATGATTGATATATCGGTACTTCGTACCAGGGCGATAGCCGTTTTATTATTATACTGTATTCTGATTGCGCAATTTGCTCGTAGCAACTTTTGAACTTCTTGCCATGAATTGCGCAATTGCACTTTGAGGAGATTGCGTAATCAGTCGTGCTTGCAGCAAGCTGAGCGAGTGCAATTTGGAATTACAGTGAAATCTCGTTACAGTGGACGGCAAGGGACCGACCTAAGTGTCCACTATATCGCGATTTCCACTATATCGAGCGCTGTATAACACATGTGGCATAGCAAAGGGACCAAAAAAGTCGTCCACTATATCGAGAGTTCACTGTAGCTTAAAATTGCGCAATTAGTTGTTTTTTGCGGTAACTGCTAAGTTTGCAGCGTGGTTTGATGCGATTGCGCAATTTAAGATTCCTTGATTCTCGACATGGAGAGAAATAGAATAAAGCGCCAATACGAACATCCATATATATCCTGCGCTAGGCACATTTCGCATCGTGGGAAAATGTGCTGGCCAATACGCAAATATGCATAATCTAGACTCTTGTATGTGAAGTAAGCAATATGTCTCCAAAATTTTCGAATTAATTATTTGTAGGCTAGCTTTAATCAGGTGTATAATGTCTGATCAAGATTTGATCAACGATTACAAAGCTCGTCGATGCGCGTACTGCCTAAGATCGGCCATGATTGGTGCAAGTCTAATGAAATGTTCCGGTTGCCTAATTACGTATTATTGTAATCGTGATCACCAAGTTCAAGATTGGAAACAGCATAAACCGTTATGTAAAGAATTACAAGCGAAAAGAATGGAGCCTCCTGGAGAAGAGGATCATAATGTAAAAACAACTGCTCACGTACAAACTCAAATGAACGGAGCTGCTGTGAAAACGGTCGAACCAACAGCTGTTCAATCCATATCGATCTCTACTGATGAAAATGATCAATCGAATGGTGTGAAAGACGAGAATCATTCATGCAAAGGGCGTCGTGAATCAGTTATACAAATAGCCTCCTCGTCCAGTGTTGCAAAATCGAAAAGACAAAAACCTCAGCAATTACCCTCAGACGGTGGTGGATCAGGGGCCAAAAAAGGCAAACGAGCGGCTGGTTTAGCTTCACTATCAGTGGCCGATGATATTGCTGCAAGAGTTGATGAAGATGAACCAAAGAAAGATCATGGCCTGAATGTGGCATTGGATTTGGAACGGGATCATAATAATATCCTTCGATTATCCGACATTAAACACGATCAAATGACAATGAGATTAGTCAAAATGGGTCAATTCATTGCGGCCAGTTTACGTGAATTCGGATGGGCCGTAGTTGATAAATTCATGGGCGAAAAGCATTGCAGATCTATTTTGAAAGAAATGCAAATCATGCATGAACGTGGTGAATTCATGGAAGCACGATTATTGCAAAGTAAACGCGGTACTCAATTGCAAGGCGTTCGATCGGATTTGATTTTATATTTGGCCAATGGTTCGGCCGATGGTATACATGTGGGATTATTAGTATCCATTATCGATTCGTTGATTTTTCAAGTGGCTGGAAGTTTGCCACCGTATCAGATATGCGGCAGAACAAAGGTAGCCTTTTCAGGCCTTGCTTGCATTTATTAAATTGCGCAATATAAGTGGGCATGAATCAAGGCGTCTTGATCATGCATCACATTGTGCTTGAAATTTTCAAATTTCGATCAGCGTACTAACTGATCAGTGCATTCTTTTTCGCTAAATTATTCTGATCAGGAGTTCAGGACCGACTAGGACCTCCGTATGAAAGCTATTTTATGATCCACATGTAAACGCCTGCATGTTTTCCCAAACTTAAAAATCTAACATCTGAATATTTTCAGTACTTGAACATGTCTTTTTATAAATCACTAATTGAGTCATCATGGGCCAATTTCATCCATCCTGAGGAGAGACGTTCCTTTGTTGCAAGCTCTTCTGATAATAAGGTTTGAAATTGACGTCATCAAAGAATTGCATCAGTGTTCACAATTACAGGTTCACATGCTTCATTGAAAATTATGGATCTCTTTTGGCATATAGAGAAAAGCCAAAGCCACAGTCTTGATATTTTAGCAAAATGCTAAAAATGCATTGAAACACCCAGTCCGCTGTGTTGTTTGCAAGCGAATTTTATCGCTTACAGTATCTTGGATAAGATTGCACATCTGGGAAAATGTGCAACAGAGATAACCATTTCATATCGTCTGGTTTTTTACATGCGCAAGTGTGAAATGAGTTTTGCAAATATATATCCATGCCAAATATGCAATCCTATTGCTTCACTGATCCAATGCATTAAAATAATCAAGAGTTATAAAATGGTTTGCAATCAATGCTAACAGTTCATCATTGCAAGAGCAATCAAGAATTCACCACTGAAGCATTCAAAACTTGTTGTATTTCTCATTTTCAGCCAATGCTGACGTGTTATCCTGGTCAGAGAAGCAGATACCTGATGCATGTGGATAATCCGGATCAAGATGGGCGTTGCGTAACGGCTACGTATTATTTGAACGAAGATTGGCGCCCTGCGGTAATTGCACATTGCATAAATCTACATCACCTAGGCTAACATACATTTTTGGATATAATTTTTAAAATTTGTGCAAATCAGATGGATATTTGCATGCATATTCATGCGCAAGTCATTATTGCGAGTGACATGATCAGTCAGCTATTCAGAGTGCCAAATATGGCAATACATTGACCGCATGCGAATCATATGGCAACATGACCCCCAGTGCCAAATATGGCGCGCCCATGATTTGCGATCATTACGAGCATAAAAATGAAGGCTACTTAGCATTGCACTTTCAGCATGGTGGCTTGTTACGATTATACCCCACTACCGCATTCAAACCAGTCGATATTGAACCGATATTCGATCGATTGGTACTGTATTGGTCTGATCGTCGGAATCCGCATGAAGTATTACCTTCGTATAGGAAACGGTGAGTGTCTTGTACATGCTCTTTCGAAGGGGTCTCGGCATCCAAAGATTGATGATCATGGATTTTCAGATTCTCAATCAACACATGGTACTACGATGCGAACGAAAGAGCAGAGGCCGAAGCCAAACGATTCATGGGTGATTGCTTCTCACCAACAGAGGCTACACGTTGCTAATATTCGCATGAGCTTATAATATCAACGAATCAAGAAGAAATATGCGTTGCAATTCATCTTCTGAACAACTTCATTCATATCAATCATTGTAATGTAATGGAGGCCAGTAAATGGAAAGCACTGTAATCAATCAGAAGCTCATGATCTTAAACCCCATTCGGTAGCTTTGCGTTGCGCATAAGACATGCTTATCATTGAACATCCATTGGCGATAAAGCTTCTCAATGATCCGGGTAATAAGCCTCGATATAAACCGAAAAAACCGCCTCGTTCACGCAGCACAATGGATAGACGTTGGAATACTGATTTTTGGCTGAAAGATGCAGGCGACTATTCAGTTTTGCTTCAATAGTTTTTGGATGGGTACTGTTACACGGCCCACCAGTTGGGACCATGACAGGCTGGACCCATAGGGACCATATGCATAAGATAAATTACCCATCATATTGGCCTTGTACTTGCGATTTCATATACTCCAATGGCCAAACGATCCACCAAGCCGCAGTGGCTGCCACACCACCACTCAATAATGGTCCCAATATTGGCCTGGAGAATAAATCAGGCGCTTTTCGTCGTCCAATATCGATCATAATCATGAAATTGGTGAATAGTGGCAATGTTCTGCACCAAGTTATGCCCAGACCCTGAAACATATATTATATATTCGCATTATGGATTGAGAAATTTGAAATTATATACCGTATATATATCTCGTAGACGCCAAGATCGTTGTAATTGTCTTTGGATTTTGATATATTCAACTGGGCATTCGACTAAAGCTCGAGCAGTAGCGCCCAAAATACCGCCTGCGATCACTCGCCTGAAATACAAGTAGTTATTGCAAATTGCGCAATTTTGGCAATTGTGAATAAGCTGATCAAAATGGGACTATATTTATCATTTTACAAGGCTGACTTTTTGGATCATCCAGATCAAGGGATATGCTCGAGGAGGAGACAAGCTACAGTAACCCAGCAACCGTCAGAAATTTCAGTACTGCAAGCTGGCCTTTCCACAGTATAAATTTTATTGATACTGATGGCTTATTCGAATTTCAAACGACTGTTCAAACGATTTTTAAATATGGGCTCTGCAAATGCTAATACCCTCAATGAGTCTGCATTCAGCGCATAACTGTTTTTCTGGATTTTTAACAAAATTTAAGCATAAAAAGCTCAAATAAAGCCATGGAGATTGCGCCAATAAGAACAGATGCTTACATTTGTAATCCTCCAGTATACGGTATTTCTTTGTTCAATGGCGTTTTTTGTAATAATGTATAGGTGGCTTCGAAACCAGCGAATTGCATGGACCTGATCATACCAGCGCCCAATAATGCTGGAACGCAACCTCTGAAAAAAGTAATGAAGCTAAAGACCACTTGGTCATTTTGGGTCATAAATTGTGCACCTGTACAATCCGACTGGACCCTGAGTTTTCAATACATGAGCGAATGCTTTGACCATGGTTGTGCGTTGATAAAATCCTTTCTCAGCTTGCATTTTAGTTTTCACTGTGTCGAATGGTTGACCAACTAAAACGCTGGTCACTCCGTACGTGACCCCGCCTGAAAAAGAGTCATCATTCGACCAATGTCCACATATATATAGTACTTACTAGCCATGCCAATGATCCCTTCTTTGAACCAATGAGTTCGTTCCCAATTATGTGTCATTTTTTCATACGTTTGATTACATACGTGGGGAAAATGTAGAGTACTTAGCAGGTTTTCATAATTGCACGTGAGATGTATTATTTGCCAAAAAGAGTGCAACACAAACTCCTCTTCTACTGCCGTAATGAACAACCAGAAATCAGAGCGACGACAAAACCTAGACTGCCAACTGCGCCCCCTGCCCCGCTTTCACTAGTATACTGGCCTGGCTGAAAAGCCATGTGAAAAATGCACGTACGTACATGTGAATAGCATGTGGGAACTCTCCACTCTCCTGAGAAATTTGATGAATGGAAAATCGTATTTTATGTTGTGTTTGGCTTGGAAAGAAATGATGCATTTGGAATTAGGAGATAAATGAAGCTGGTGATTGCCATTCCGGATCATCTCCCTTGCACAATCCAGCAAGGTGAAATTCCTGGCGTACTGTAACCGGTTAAGCGCAGCTGCAATAGCATATTTGATTGTGAATCGGCTATACTGATTCCAATGATCCATTGATATCTGTAGGAAAGAAACGGAATCCTTGTCCAAAAAATGAATGTCTTAATAATGCATATTATTTTTACTACCTGTTCCCTTGACGAATGCTTTCGTAATGCTGAGTTTATCATTTCTGCCTAATAAGCTATTGATGGAATGACATAGCTATCATGGCAAACAACCTTATCTCAATCAACTCACCCAATAATTTTTTCAAAAGTTCATAATCATGTGGCACCAGAAGAACGCTGGTAAAACTTGAAGGGTTAACTGCTGATGTGCTGTGCGACAAAATTGTAATGACAATCATTGACCTGTTGAGAAGAATTATGGTTCTGCTATTGCCTTTACTGGGTCCAGTATTGGAGCCATTGAAACGTATGATTGGGAATCTGCTTGGTGAGGCTATCAGGAATTATTTACCTGATATGATACCAGTTATATCAGAATTCTTCAATCGACATAAAAGAATGATTATGATCGTAACCGGATTTTTGGCTTCTCTTCTGTCCATGATCGGTTTAGTGTATTTTGGTGCCCATTTCTGGCCATTAACATGGAAAGAAAGCCAAATGAATTGCCCATGCGAAAAGGATACCATCAAAGATAGTACTTCTCAAAATAATTGCCAACAGTTCTTGGAGACTATTCAAATAGATGATACAGATGATCCTGCTGATCACGATGATCAATATAATCACGCGACAGTTCGAGTGATCACAGCCAAACTTAAACCGTACACAGGTGAACCGAATCAGTTTTTGGAATGGGCAGGCAATTTGCATAAATCCATTAGCAAACTTACTAATAGCCAGAAAATTATTGCCTTGGATATGAACCTTAGAGATGCAGCAACATTATTGTACGCATCTTTCCCTGATCCAATTCAAAAATCATACCCAAAATCCATGCAATCGTTATGCGTATTTTTCGAAACGAAAACCAGCCGTGCTTTCAAATTGAATCTTTTCTCTGAACGATATCAAAGGGCTGGTGAAAAAGTGGATATTTATTTCGACCATCTTTTGCGACTGATGGATGGTCTGCGTAATGAATTCACGGAACAAGAAAAAGAGAAAATGCTACTGCATCAATTTCGACGTGGCCTTGATCCGGATGTACAAATAGATTTCGAAAATTGGCTCGTGAATCATCCGATAAGTATGCAATCGAAATTGGCCTCATTCGCTGATCAAATTAAGAAAAGCTTTTTGGAGATCACTGCTGAGGGCATACAAGAGAAAGCATGGACACTGAAACGCTGGTTCATGAAAATGCTGAATGAGAATTATACTTGGTTCAATTTGATGGCTTTGATCATCCAAATGATCTTGTTCATTGTGATCATCCGAGAGTCCATAAAATACGAAAGATTAGCTGATATCGCCTTGTATGTGGTGGCCTGGTTATGCTTGTGGTCTGGTCCCGCATTGGTCACATTTTTCTTCGCTGGGATTTTGTTGGTTGAGAAACTTACGAAAATGTGGTCAGACCGACAACGTGCCCTTCCTGCATCCTCTCGGAAGAAAAAATGAATGATAAAATCAATAGCATCATGTACCCTTGTGATT
>JAQIWJ010000789.1:0-16117 GCA_034695185.1 Discolaimus major
TTTTACTCACTTGACATTGCTGATCACAATAATAAGCGAATCGGCACCGTGAACATGGACTCAATTTTGCTCCATCGAAAACTCTAAAATTCAAGAAAACGTTCATGATCACTGAGAACGCGTTTAGAAAAGAAAAATTCTCACCCTCGGCAGCAATAATGACAAAACGACGATTTCCACCCTTCTGATATCACGTACGCGTAAGGGAATTCTCGGAGAATCGTCGGTGGCGTCAATGACGCAGATGGATTGAAAAGCGGTCCTGAAATACTCATCATTTTCGCCATTAGTTGATAAAAAAAATCGTAGAAAATACCGATTGGACAAAATATTCCAACTCCTTGATCGGACGGACCGACGGAATTTCGAGAATTGATAAGTTTTCGCGGAATGTAGCAGACAACTCACGTGCCATGAGTCCGCCTTGGTCAAACAAAGTTGCGCCAAATATGAATTTGTCACAATTCGCCATAGCTACAGTAAGACAAGGACTTTATCCGTCACTATCACATTTCGTGATAAGTAAATGTGTTCTACGTACAATTCACTATGCTGCATCTATCCGAGATGCCAATTTTTACCGATCGCATCTACATTTAAAATAGCTGTTGGCATTTGGGCTTCACTTTGTCAAATGTGAACGCATAATAGCGGTTACAGTAAGCTTGCAAAAATGGTAATGCACATAAATCAAGATTAGTCACTGATTACATGATTGATACTACAGCTATCAAAATCAAGCATCGAGTGATCTTTGCTGAACTGCGCTTTATCTCTTTCTCATCACACCAGTATCCGAATTCTTCCTTGACATGACTGAATTCGAAATTTTTCTGCAATGATAGATATTGCAAAGTTGTGTTTACGAAATTTGAGCATTTTTCACCTGCCAGGGATACCAAAGCCCTCTCTGACTTCAGCACAGATTTTGTACCGAACCGGGGCTCTGATAATGCCTGTCAATGCTTTCATCGGTGGTTTGGGTTCGTCGCGCGGGAAGTAGAATTTGAATTTCGACATGAATGCAGTGAAGAATATGAATAATTCCATTTTGGCCAACGTTTCGCCGATGCAAACTCGTTTGCCTAAAATGCATATGGGTGTACTTCATTCTGAAAATTTTTTCAAATTTTTTACCAGCCATAAACGGCAGTAAATGGCTAAATTCAGGACTACTTTTGCCTTTACCCATAGCCGTCAGGAATCGATTCGGATCGAATAAATCCGGATTCGGATATACATTCGGATCTCGCATACATCCAGTCATCAACGGGACAACGACCGTATTTTCGGGTATACTGTAACCGCATACAACGGACGGTGCAGTGGTTCTTCGCATTACTCCGACTGGAACGAGATTAGCCATTCGTTGAATTTCCAGCAATGTACATTCGGTCAAGGGTAAATGAAGGCGATCGGAATAATTCAACATGCGTGGATCGGAGAATTTGCTTAATTCTTCGTACACTTTCTCTTGCCAGTCCGAATGATGAGCCATTAAGAAAATGGCCCATCTCAACGTGGTGGCAGTCGTATCGGTTCCTGCTAAGAATAGATTTCCAACGCTGGCCACTAATTGGTCATCGGTGAACGTCCAATTGGCGTTCGGGTGCATTTGCATTCTCCGAAACGCCTCGATATAATTCCTTGGTTCACCGTCGTCGTCGGAGGCGTCGAAATTTCGCAACGTTTTAGCCGTTTGTTGACGAAAGAAATACACCAATTGAGAATTGGTTTCATTGAAAACGCGGGCCTGAAAATCGGCATTCATGCGGTTTGACTATTCTGACCATTTGGGCAAATCCTTTGCTGGGCTGCTTTTACGCATGATTTTTTAAATTATAGCAAGTTGCGGGTCAAAAACCATCGTTGCCAAGGAAATAATTTGGGGGGGGGGACCAACGGTACAAAAGCAAGCATGCTTGAGTCTGACTATTCTGACCATTGCGCAATGTAAGCATACATGAGGCCAATTCGATGTGATCTGCGCGATTTTTTCCGATAATACGAACGGCGTCAAGAAGCTGAGGTCGGTTTCCGTCGACCGTACTCGCATTGCTCTCAATAAAAGATGAAACTCATCATCATCGTATTGGAACCGTCTGCCAAAAACCAATGCGCAAATCACATTCGACACTGCGTTGGATACGAACGAGGCTGGATCGAAAGGCTGTTGGTTTTGCATGGAAATAGCCTGTAGTAAATATTCGGCTTCATTTTGGATATTCGGTTCCATGATGGATTTGCCGAATCCGAAATCTCGCAACGTTGTCAATGCGAAACGTCGTTGGATTTTCCACAGCTCGCCCTCGGAATCGAGGAGGCCTGGAAAAAGCATGCCTTGTACCTACAGTACGCCCAATTCATGCATGCTGTATGAGAAAAATTTTCCAATTCCCGCTCAGCTAATCTCGGCCTACATGGATAGACGGAAATTTTCAAGGCATTTTTTCCGCCAAATTTAAAATGTGCTTATGGCCCGCGGAGAGAGATGGGCATTTACCAAATCCGCACAATTCTTTAGCGAAAATCGTATGAAACGCTGGACGACCGGCATAAATTGAGCCTTGTTTGACCAAAGCTTCGTGGATGGCTTCGAAATTGCCCAATACGACCACCAGTTTATTGCCCATGTACATTTTATACACGGGCCCGTACCGTTTAGCCCAATTCATGAGCCGTTTCGGTAATCGAGAAACGCTCAATGTATTGAACATTGATCCCACGAATGGAAACCCTCTCGGACCAGGTGGTAGATTTCGTGGCATACTTTTATACCACCATATTATACAGCCGAAGAGCACAAAAAATATGGCCTACAAAAATATGATCATATCGAAGATCCAAATGGAACCTTGCGTAATGGACATATTCGAGTCGAAGCCATAATTTATATACGCAAATTTTTGACGCCATAAAATTACTTCCCCATTTCGACCTTGAGGCTAAATTTGATAAGGAGATTGGGACCGTGATTATAAAAACATTTTCAGGGTCTTTCTTTTCAAATTGGTCCATATTTACAAATTAAGCCTTTGTTTGATCAACGTACGCTTGGTGATAAGCTGACAAAACCACCGTACGAGCTATCACACTTCCTCAACGAGGACAATGTCCAGTTGTTTTCGAAATCTGACGGTGGAATCCGGAACAACCTCATTTATGATAGCTATTTTGCACAGCAACATATTCCTGTTCTTCGAAAAAGCAAAAATCGATGCCTGGGATTCGAACCCTGATCGAATCCCAGCATGAACTGCATCATCCTACTGAACTATCCAAATGCTAATTTGGTAATCCAACTTATGGATATCCGATTACATGTGGATTACTACAGTATGCCCGAATCATGGATGACTCGAATCGATGTCCATATCATCATTTGAAATTCCATATTTCACATATGAATAATATAAACCGATAATTCGGCTCAATGAATAGGCATAAATCACAATTTCAATCCAACCCTTTCTTGAGACCAGCAATCAATTTAACATGATAAATATACATTATACCCTAATCAATTAAAGCATATCTTCTCACCAAATCTACCATCACAGGAATGATCAAGTTATAAATACAAAAAGGGGAATAATGTGAACATCGAAAACCTAATTAGATAATCCTAAATAAAAAGCTTCTCAACTCTGGTAATTCTGCCACATAGGCATGGAACATTGTGCAAAAATGCATCCCACAAAAAATATCGAATTCTTTCACGCATGATTACTTGGATGGCTGCTGACGATACTGTTGATATTGTTGTTGCGGTTGCTGCAATCGATCGTGCTGCTGTTGTTGTTGGATCCGGCTTTGCTGTTGAGAAGCAACGTATGAGAATACGCACAGGATGGCGTAACATATCTGATCAGCCTGAAAGGGCCACGCCATTCAGTAATCGGAACTGACATGGAAATTGCACATTTGGTTGGATTCAACATTTTGAACAGAAAAACGCCACTAGGTGCGTGCAAAGAAAAAACTAGGGACGGTGGTACAGAAAATACTAGGGATCGATGCGAATTGACTGCTAAGGCGATGGGATGCATTGAATGGAATTCTCGAAATCAACCATCGACCGCAAGGCGTAAGCGTATCGTATGGCGAACATCCGACCAACCTCGTGCACAATCTTGTTCGCCTATGGAATAAGGGAGAGAGAAATAAATAATAAAAGAACGAAGGGAAATAAAAAAGGTTGAAGACATGCATGCATTGACAATAGTCCTCTTCATGCTTTCAAAAGTGCATTAAAAATATATCTTACCATTTGGGAAACGTATTTCCTTTGAATCAGCTGCCTCGTTTGCCGATCTGAAAATCGACGTCCAGTTATTCCAAATGCTAATAAATATCTAACTGCAAACTTACCATACTCTTCCAAAACGAACACATTGCCACCGTACGTGTTGCACTTCTTGATATTGCCCAATTCGACGAACCACTGAAACAAGAGGGTTCACAATTAGCGCCACTTCCAAGCAGCTCAATTTCTGGGCATGAATCACTAACATCAAGGCATGTGCAAATAGATTTAGAAGCGTGCAAGAAGTTTGTGATCGGACTTGACAACATGTAGAAGCAATTGGATGCAAAAAATCCAGCATTAGACGCTGATCTGTTACCAGGAGTCATGCTAATCTGATCAAAGACATCACATGGACAATGACTGTACAAAAAGCTAGCTGTACGTGCAATATGCAGAATACCGTAATTCTAGCACAGCTACAGGGTGGTTAGCCTTCTATGAATTTACCTGTGGCTGTTCCTGAAGCAATTTGGAAGTTGCAAAAAAGCAGAAACCGGAACTCAGAAAATGCTTCAGCAATCACTCGTGAATTAAGATCCCTTTTTGTGCATCAGATTTTCAGCGTGTCAAACATGCACTTCTGCTGTTTATGTGAATCAGAAGTTAGAAAGCGAAAGAGAAACGACGCGATGCTTAATTCAGCCAGGAAGCAACGCAGCAGCAATGAAGAGCGCAACTTTACCTTTCGATCAGCAAATATTAACGCGACGCCGTCGATCCGCACTTGAAGAAGCCCGCCTTGGTTCGTTTCCACGTCTTGCACTGGGAATTCTCCACCGAGTTCTTTGCCTGAAATTCAGTCGCCGTTAGATTCAGACACATTGCATCAATTGAAATTCATACCTGGCAATGCCACTTTTCCTCTAGCCGCGGCTCGTTCCATGGCCGCTTTGACGCATCCGTACAAATCACGACACTGCAATAAAACGTGACATTAGATTAAGCTTGCAAAAACGCAAATTCAACTCACCTTCTTCGTGTAGAATTTATGTAACTGGACCTTTCCCTCGTTATTCTGACGCCATAAGCATAATACTTTGGTTTTGGGAGAATACGTCATATTGACCAAACGCTCGTACCACCAACGTTCAACTATGGCTCCGGTGACGGCGCGCAGGATAATTGCGTCATCGCATACCTGAAATCCAAGGATCATTCAGATTCATCAATCACACAGTGATTGAGCAGGCTTACTTCCATGAACATCATATCACCGGATGCATCGGATCCAACGTGGACATTGAACGATTGTTTTTGCATCAATCGACTTCCGAGTGGTTTCAATTTGATCTCGTTTCCGCTCTGAAATAAAAAGGCTGATCAATGTGGCATCACGCTCAATCACACTCAGCAACATCATTGGCAAAGTATAGTAACCCAACACGAGCTCACGACAGCTTCAAGAAAAACCACTAACCGCTTGCTCAATTTTCTCAAGACACTGATTTGGCTCCGGACGTTGCCAGGAGCCAGTTTCGCCGAATGGAGAGGCACCAGCAACAAGTGCGGCCATAGGTGAGAACCGACGGGATATAAAACCTATGCCAATGACGACACCGCAACCTAGCAGCCTCTTCAACAGAAGCTTCGCTAAACGCTCAAGCCGTTCAGACGACCTCAGCCAGCGTTTCCTGTGCCTCGAATAATCCGCCAACGCAAATCAATTCCTCAGGAGACGAATCCAAATTTGCTTATCATCCATTCATTCTGCTAAGAGCCCATGCTGAACAGCACAGCAGATGAGAATTCAAACAGACATCCTATCCGCTCTTCAGGAACGCCTATCATTCCTACAGGAAATACGGCTGTTCCAACAGTTGAACGATATCGATTTTGGACAACAAATGAATGCCTTCCACACACCGGAACGCAACGGGAAGGCTGGTAACAGAACACCGAGAGAATCCCCCGAGGGTCTGTGGCCACATTGCCATAATTGTTTCAGGCCATTCCCCCTTCCCATCCCTGCCGCATGCTTTCTCTCTCAATAAGCGAACTAATGCCAAAGCGCAGGTGGAAAGGAAGAAAAAGTGCTCATGCATAATTGAGAAACAATGCTAACAAACGAACTCAATTCGAGCTGCTGGTCGTGGGAAAAACTCACCATATGCGGCAGGCGGTCCAATAGATCGTTGATGCGTTGCGAGTACACCAGACCGATGTGAGCTTTGCCGAGCATACGACGAGCTTTCTGTTGAATGCTGGGCCGAGGAACGTTGCACATCAACATGAGAGCGGTGATGTTGTGGAGCAACGTGGATAGCAATCGATCCTCTTCCATTTCCAAACGTTTACGGTCGACGTCCGGCAGGCTGCTGTATCTGAAACGACAAGGACACTATTAATTTTTGAACATTCTATTCATCAATTAGAAAGTGTCAACATATCTATGCATGCATTAGAGCTTATTCAACGCTAGACGGTTTTCGAATGGCCATAATGCAGTGATGAGAATCATCAAACATGGCTAGATCGAATCAAAATCAATTTCTCATGCCCTTGCAAAATGCAAACATCTGCACTCACCTTTCCATCATTTCCGACGGCTCTTGATCCATACCAACAATATCTCGTTCTTGAGCCACGGCGTCGTAGAATATATCTTCCCAGAACTGCATCTGTGTCCACAACAGGTGGCCGGCTGAAAAACAAGCGTCATAAGGTTCTCATCAGGTATGATGTAGTGTTCGGCGGGGATCCCGATCCCGGAAAAAATCCTGATCCCGCCGAACACTATATGATGAGTAAAAAGGCTTACTGTTTTCCTTGACAAGCTCTTGATAAATAAAATTCTTCAATACGTCCACCGTTGGACTTGGTAAATTCGGGGCTTTATTCGCATTGACAAGCGGGTGGCCACTCGCATCCAAACCGGCTGGACGCGGCATCAATGACAGCTGGAAACAAATTCGTGATTATTGAAGAAATGTTAAAAAAATTTCAACGTACCCCATCCATAGCAGTGCATGAAGAAGATGCGGACGAAGATGGCGACGTTCCATAGCCACTGGTAATTGAAGGTTGACTACGTTTGCCAGAAATCTGCACTGACGATCCAACGCTTGCTTGTCCGCCTTGCCCACCACTGACCACGGTTGAAATTGACGATTCTCCACCTCCGCTTGAACTCGTATGAGATGCCAAGGTACTCGAATCTGATTGCTGAAAGAAAGTCTAATTGTAAAACCATTGAATTACACTTGAACAGAAGAGCTTACCTCTGAACTGAGGCTGGAAGACTTGCGTACAACGCGATCATCCATTCCCGTATTCGCCGCTCCAACCACGGACCCGTTTGCAGTCGAAGGCGGCGGTCGATTAGCGCACGATTGCTCAGTAGTTTGACCCGTCAGTTGATCTCCGGAATTCGAATCAATCGAACCTCGGCTACCCAAACCGAGCTTGCTGCGTTCTCTCAACGATTCCTGACGCGGTGGCGGCGGTCGAGTAGGTTTCCTCGAATCGGGTGGACCACCGCTCGAAGCTGCTGCTGAACTGGCGTCAGACGATGCACTGCGGCCTTGGGTGACTTCCGCTCGAAGATTGTTGCCTCGATGGCTTTCCGCTTGCTCCTTGCTGCCCAACGATGCACGAGATATTCTGGTCAGGTCTTGTAATGAATTCGATGGCGTTGTACGCTGCAAGAAAGAAAGAGATTTTACTAATCACAGAATTCAATTCAATAATCATGCTTACCAACGACTGTGATCCAGAACTAGGCGTATGAATTTCCACTTCTTTCGCCCAATAATGAGTATGAGCGATTTCCAACGCTTGAAGAGCTGATGCCAAACCAGTGGCACCCACCGCCGTGTACGAATATTCCATCCCTTGAACGACCGCTTGCAGTACTTTCACGATTCCTTTGAACATCTTGTAGTTGACCATCTAAAAATAAAGGATTCGTAATCCGCAGGCCTTCTAGGATTTTCACTATACATACCACATCGTCCAAGAATTCTTCTTCAGACGTATGCTTTCTGTCCAAACCGAAATTCAATCGACAGCATACCAATGTTCGTAGATTTTCGTCTTTCATCAACGGTTTCAATTTCGACAGCGATATTAGACCGACACCTTGACCGGCTGCTACTGCATCGCAAATCTCTTTCGCCACTTGCTGATTTTTACTGAAAAGGAAAACAGCTGATTATCATTGCGAAGCCAAGGAATTTTAACTGTATACCTATTCTGTCCAGCTTTTTCCAATGCTTCTCGTCCTTGTTTCATTTCCACCTTCTTAGCCGTGGCTCCATTTGGACCGTGTTTGATCAATGTCGATCGTTCGACCAACGTTTTGCGATCTGAAATTTCAGACCATGACGACCTCTGCTAGCATAAATTATAAACGACTTACTCAACGGGAATGGATTAATTGTCTTCTCCTTCAATTTCTGAGCAGCCGGTGCAGTTTTGCTGAATACTTCGCTCAGGACGTTTTGAGTTTTATCCGCGTAGCCGTTCAGTTGATTCCCAAGAGCCGAAATGAAGTGAGAACCGGCTGGACCGAGCAAACTGTCCGTTGACTCGGATGAAATATTGAAACCCTGTAATAAAGGTTATCAATTTCAAAATAAAGGCATCAAGACACGCATACCTTGAAACCGAATTTCTGAGTTGGCGTCTTCTGCGTTGGCGTACTGTCGGACGATCCACCCACCGAAGACGGTTGCGGAGTCATAATCAGACGCGGTAGTGGCGACGGTGGGCCTCGACGCGGTAATTCGGGCGTCGATTCTCCACTTGGACTGCTGCCAATTGATGCCGAACAACCGGGAAACGTCAGAGGCTTGTCGAATGAAAAGCCACCCTATAAACAGAACGTAATTAAGCCAAATCGACTAGACTGAGAACTGAAAAACTCACCGTCATATCAGATTTCAAAGCCAAATTCTCTGCCAACCGTGCAAAATCGCTTTCCGAATCCAAATTGCAGGTGGAAATTGAAGACGACGGACTACTCGGTGCTGAACTCTGCGTTGATCCGGGCAACGATTGGCCACTATCCGAACCGCCTGGTAATTCCAATCGCAATGGGGCACGATAGACATCTTCCACATGACTCAACGGTTCAGCTTGACGCCCAATATCTGAAAAATGGATTATTTGAGCACACTGCTCACAGCTCACAGCTTCCATTCATACACTCACCAGCTAATGGATCGAAATCCTGCGTCGGCGATTCGAAGACGAGATCCGATATACTCGATAGTGAACTGCCTGTACTGCAGCCATCTTCACTACCGCTTCCAGCACTTTCATCTGAAATCGAGAGATCGATGAATCAGTGGAAATGGCCAAGACACGAGAGGCATACCGGTCAAATCCTTGTCATGTCTCGCATTGGCCGACGCTGACGCCACTGTCAACGCTTGAGCTAACGTGGAGCTCGGCGAATACACTTGGAAACGAACCGGTTGCAGTTGATGCGAATACCACTTGGCTTTATCACCGATTTGAGCTGGGTCGAATATTCCTGAAATAAAGTCAGTTTCTAACCTGATTCATGCCCAGATTGAATCTGGGCCATACCGTTTTGCACACGCAAATACGCCTCGTTCTTCGGGCATAACGACCATTCAGCGAAATATTCCACCGCTTGGGTACGAGCCAATTGACGAATGAATTCCGTTTTATTCGGCCTCGATCGAATGAACGATTCCACTTGCATCGCGACCACGGGTCTCGGATATAACCGCAACGTTCTCGTGTGTTCGGAGAAATTCGACATGATGTTCGGAGAATTGAAGAACCTGACCTGCAATCAATGAGGCATATAGCGTTTCTCCAAATGCAACAATTCCATCAATCTTACCATTGCCACCCTGGTAGCCACATCAGCAGCATCCGTATCGTTAGCATGCACTGGCCCACCGCCACTCGATCCATCCCGATCCACTGGTGCAGGTACCGATAATGACATGCTAGCCAATGCCTGCAATACGGACATGTTATCACCTGTCTATGAATATTCAAACTCAATTACCTGTTTGAAATAATTCTGCAGATTAGTATTCTCGGGTTCGGGAATTTTGAGAAAATCAACGCCCTCCGGTAGCATGACCTGAAAAAGGCATTATTAGACCGACGATACAAAGAAACCCAGCTGAATTTACCTTATTGGCATCCAAATCCACCAGTACAATATCCGGCGGAATTCGATAAAAGCGTTTGTGGTGGAAAAACGTCGCTGGTATTCCAATCACGTACGGCGTCGGTGCCAGAAGTAGCTGAAATAAGAAGTTCCGAATTAGAAGACAGGCAAGAAATGATAAAAACAAACCTGCTCCGCTCCTGCCATGCAAGCCGGCAGCAATGGAATGACCGGGAATAAATATTCCAACGGATACAATAGACTGACCAACGATAATACGCACATGCTGACCGCATTGTAATCGCGTGATTGCAAGACTACCTGCAAAATGAACGTCCATCACACTTCTGATTGGTCTGCCAAACTTCGATCTTACCTTGTATTCCAGCATTATACAGGTCAACACTTTGACCACGCTATCCACGCCCAATAATTCCAGAGGCAAATGCAGTGGAAAATCGATCAACGAGAATCGACTGTGATCGGGCAGTGCGAATAATAATGGATCGGCCATTTCTCGTGGGAGAATTTCCAGCTGAATGATATGGTTTGATTAATGCAGTTTCCTCGAGACAAGCAGCTTACCTCGACCCGTGTCTTCCCCGGCACAGGTACAGGAGCACTGAGCAGCTTCAATATCCACGTTTCGATTTCGCGAATTTCGTGCATGACGGATGGCGGTATTGATCCGCTTTCCGAGAATTGTCCACTCAACGCCGCCCATACTGCATCCCTGAAAATAAACCCGCGTCAGTTTCAGTCACGACTGATCAATATTGATTTCTTAGTGCAAACTTTTCAGGAACACCTCAGACATGTGCGACCATACACCGCTTTATACGATTGCTCTCTGGCTCAAAAAATATAAATGCCAGAAAAATTTTCACACTACAGATACACCTATGCCTACTGGCAAGCAATTATCCAAGATAATTGGGGCTAGAATCCTATCGATACTATCATTGAAAATAGAAAGATCAATATTACTCCACCAAATTATATGATGCTCGGATGAATGAGAAATTGAATTTTCAATGCATATAATCCATATCTGTATCCTAGCAATGCTTCCAATTTAAACATCTGCTTACGCAGCTAAAGTAAGCACTTTAGATTCTGAATGAATTATGGAAAATAGCCAGGTGTAATCTCATTGAAAAACCTTCCCATACGCTTTTGATTTGGGGGGGAGACAGCATGTGCTGTCGTGGCTGATACAGATTTCGAGAGGCGTGAAAACTTCGCTATTATGCAATGCAAGATTGCGAGTGAAATTCCCACGGAAATTCAGCTAAACATAAACTCGCTTACCGTCTCAATTTTCCTCCCGTTGCTCCACCGGCACCACCGCCAAATCCAGCCGGCGATCTCCTCTGTCCACCCGAACCATTGCTGACGGATCGATCGTTGCAGGCGTCGATTAATTTTCTCAACAACATCAATGTATGCCGGAATGTGGTGAAAAATGGATGATGGCTGATTATGCAGAGGCTGGTCAGCGTGTGGCATCGTTTGCCGGCCGCTCCTCGTTTCTTGCTCGTAGCCGTACGTGCGTTCAATTTCGCATTGTTCCCAGCTCCGCTCGTGGACAGCCGATTCGGTGATTGGTCGTCGATCGGTTGTTGTTGTTTCTGACGTTCGTACGGTCGAAAGAAATTCACGCAAATGCCGTAACGAATTTTGGCCGAATCTTTCTCCGTCAACGTGAATACGAACGAAGTCGTGTCTCGGAATCCAGAAGCCGATGTTTGCGGGCGTCGTGCGCCGACCGTCGTTAAACACGCTTCCGGTTGACAGAAATACGTTACGTCGCCGGGTAATTGAAAATCTTTATGATCCTCTGGTGGATAACGACGAAGTAATTCGGGCAGTTGAACGACGCATCCGTTGCTACCGCTCGATGCGTTTTGTAAATCCGCTTTCGTGGACGAGTAATTACCATTGTTGTCGTCGTGGCCGGATTGATGCTGGTTCTGAAAAGATAATGCAACTGTAGGTTGGCCAGAAATTCAATGATTCCTTAACATGCACTGCATTGCGCAATTGCTGGCAATTCTTCATATTTCCTAGCTAGCTTGTATAATCTGTGCCATGCCAAAATCGCATCAAATTTACGCTTACTTGTCCAGCTTCTGGTGGCCGATCGACTCGTCCGGGGTGTCGGCTACCCACGAGGACGAAATAGTCAATTAGACGTGGACATAAATCAGGCGGTCGCTTGGATCCAAGACTATCCATACCGCTATTGCCATTGGCTACCATAATACGAATAATGAGAGCAGTTTAATAACCAATCCGCCAATGTATGTTGACGCCAGAGCGTTGATTGAAGTGGCTGCATATGCCTGAAAGATAAAGTGATATTAATCAATGACGCTAAAGCTAGCTGAATAATGCTGATTTTTGGTATGCTAAGTTACAGCAGATCATGTACTAAGTATTTTAGTATAACCAGATATATTGGTGCATCATGCTGGCAGCAAGGCCTCACAACCAACCGGATGCCATATAAATACTGACAAATTAGATAGGCATATTCATCAAAATGACGCGGTCGTACGCTTATCATTTTAGCTACAATGACATTTATGGCTTTCACACATACGATCCCCTGTGGTTAATACAGAAATGAGCAATTCAGGGAAAAAACCTGCCGCCTGGGTGGAGCTTTTTTTGATATCCTCAAAAGGAAAACGGACAAGCTCCTGTTGGGCATTTATTGAAATGAAAGCAGGTCCCAAGGATCTGTCGTCCCTAGTAGCTAAAATACTGGCCTTCCCCCATATTCGTGAAGGAAGGAACTAAGGCAGATAGAAAGTACGATTGAACGAACAGCTCTGGCAAGCCAAGCTAAGCCGAACACAGAGAGAGAGACGAGAGCGAAAAACGACGGATAGCTTCGGTTCGATATTGACCGACCGGCAGCTAGCTTCCATGCACGACACCCACGTAAGAGAAGAAGCACGAACAACCGTCCATATATGGGCATATATGGCCCCGTGCTAAGGCTCTCCTCCACTCTTTAGCTAGCATCGAACGGAAAGAAAAGAAACCGGTCCTAGCCTTTTGGGGGCTTACAATAAGCTCAGACGTAATAAGAACTCCGAATGGCCCGGAGTCTTTCTTCAAATACACCATTCCGAAAAAACCGAACACGGATGAACGAAAAATGGTCGTGACATCGTTCATGGAAAAGACGTGGAATTATAGAAACCACGTCATTCGAGTAAATTTTTAAGAGTGGGGGTCTACGTGCCGGATAAGAACGACCCTTTTTTGGCACGATGAAGGATAAGCGTAAAATCAATGCACTTTAGCACTCAAAAAACGCTGCCATATGGCACATTTAAAAGGCCTGCTCGCCATTGAAGATAAACCTTCGACGGCCTACGTCTTCATTCAAGAGCAATTCTTCTTCCGCTCAAGGAAGTTCAGGATGCAGCAAGCATAGCTAAGTAAACCAGTTCACAATTTCTCACAACTACTCGCGCCGTGGAGAGAGCAGGGGGAATTATTCCATCGAAAGAACCATATTAGCCTAGCATCGAGTCATTCTTTCCGAGAATTCGTAGACGCTGAATAAAGCCGCTTTTCACGCCCACACACAGGGGATGAAAGCAGAAAAAAGAATGCGAAGTAAATCAATGGGCGGAATTGAAAATGAGATGAGTTGGCAATGTAGGGATATAAAAATAAATATATTCGTGCCAATCGCGAATTTACATTTCTTCAAATTCGCACGCAATCATAAATTGCCTAGACTCACATTTGTAAAATAATTCCCAAGTGAATCTTTGATAATTCCACCGTTTTACGATATCAATAATTAATCGTAAAAGCTAATTAATTAAAGCCGTATTGCGAGAATAAAATTACGGGATTGAAAATATCATTATATCGAGGAATGCACTGAATCAGAGATCTTTCCATTGATGGAATGGAAATGAATGGAAAATCCAAGGAGTTGGAAAATCCAATTTTTGCAGAATTATTGGCTCGTTGCCAAAGTGCAACAATTTGGGGTTTACTGTAGCAAGTTTGGAAACTACGCATAACAAATTTTGAATTGCTTACAATGATAAGCATAGCAAGAAACGGCGGGAAGAATACGGTAACCGCATGGAAATCCGATTGGTGCCACGAAAGTATGCCAAATCGGTGTCACGACGAAATACGTGGACAAAATAACAATGGGAAAATTTTGAGCGGGCTAATATCATCAGGAAAAATCACCTTTGTCTAAACATCCCGAATATTATACCCTGATCAAAAATAACGTGCATAAAATATCCTGTACACAATATATCCTCAGCCATGGTATTTCTGTTACTGACAGAATATTGGCTGAGGTTATGATCAGTACAGTAATAAGCTATCTTTTCTCTTATCAATAATAATCTTTCGTACGTTAATTTATAATCGATACTAATCAACGCATTTAGCGTTGATTAAAAATGCTATGATAACAAAAATCGATATTATCGATGCAATAATCAATAATTGCATACCCTTTTATGCACATTACCATGCAGTATACCCTGATGATTCAAAATCTTTATATTCCTAATCAAACTAAATAACATTTTTCGGTATCCTGTGAAAATGTACAAGATTGCGTAGGCTTTGCGTTTGCTCCTCCTTTTTGAAAACAAAGCTGTGGCAGATTTGAAACAAAATATACGCTTTTGAAAATTATCTATTTTCTTAGATCTTATCATGAACTTATGATTTGCCCAATTTGAAAGTAGAAAAGCTTCGGCTGATCTCGAAAAATTCCTGTACGATTTGCATGGTATATTTTTGATAAAATTTACCGTTTGAACCTGTAATTGCGGGGGGCGGGGTCCTGAATGAGTACCAAAAAATGAGCATAAACACTGGCGCACAAGTCTCTGTGGATCATATCATTTCGACATTGCAACAATAAGGTGTGATTTAGACAACAGATAAGCATGTTTCCCTATACAGTCGATCATGCTCTATCACCTGGTACTGTCCAAATTCATCAAAAGTCGATGCACCCATGAATGGTCCGGATCTGATATTCGTGCCCGATCGATCGAATATCATGGATCGATTGAGAAAAGATGAGAATGATTTCGATCCGTCCGGACCGATGGTTGTACGCGTGGGATTATGGGGTTCGACGCCGTCGTTCAATCTATTTTGGTTCATGATATTGGCCGGTGTATTTCTGGCATTGGGCGGATGGCTAATTTCAACTACTATCATATTTTAATAACCGATTTAATCACTCATCAGGGGTGCACCCAAAAGTCCGACTTTTGACCAGGAAAAAGAGCAGATGCAGAAACAGATGCATCATCCGATTCGCACAGAAATCCCAAAGCTTTGAAGTGCCGAAATCATCCTTTTAGACCATCTGTTGGTGGGTGTGGGCGTCCTTTTTGCATTCCCAACAGGCAGATAAAAATTGGCCGATTTTACATCAAACATTGCCAGCCTTGTTTACCGAATAGCATTCCATTGCTGAGGTCACAAAAAAGCAGGGTGGCCAGATTTTGCAAAGAAAAGAAGTCATATTCATAAGATGCATTTTTATGAGTCGATTTTTGCACACATTTCACCGCATTGCTCTCAAAAGAGCAGAAGATGCTTTCATTCCTGGGCCATGCATACGGTGTCCTGTTGAGCAGTAATTCAAGATCGGTCGAAAAACGCCCCCGCATCGATTCAAGATGAATTCTTGATTT
>JAQIWJ010000790.1:0-16111 GCA_034695185.1 Discolaimus major
TTGATCGGTTTAGTTGGCCTCGTTGCTCTTGCTCCTCATCCTACGCCAGCACGACCACGACCACCAACACCAGCACCTGGGCCAACCTGCTCTCCTGGATTGGTAGCTAGTTGTTGCGGTGAGAAACTCGTTTAAGCTGGATACTTTTGATTGACCGTTACTGGCTTCAGGGTTTCAAGCTGGAGTTGACTGCCAATCAGAATGCATAGAGGAATATATCCCTAATTACGCTGGCCCAGCATGCGATACTCGAGTATATGGACCTAATCCAACTGGTCACACCGAAGTTTGTTGCTACGATCCAGCGACCGATGTTCTTGGTGGATAAATCCCAAGCGTTATCATATTTATACTATCACAAATCTCATGACTGCAAATTTCATGAGGGATGTTGGGTGCTACTTCTAGGTATAAACTTCTGAGATACGCCAGATATTCATGGTGATCAAATTATTTGGGATGCATTCCATCAGCATACTGCTGCCGATTTTGCAATGCCAACTTTGATTCACATATTCTGTAGTCCAATAGGCTTATTGTGGTTTTTATGTAGTTCTGCTGATCAATCTTCAGGCATGTTCACCAGAAAATTGAAATGCAGGATCCAAGAAACTGCTTGTGCATCCAAATGCGAATTCGCCTTTGCAGTCTCTTCACTTGTCTGTTCATGATGATTTGGATTTCCTGAACAAACGAAGCATCTTTGCAATTTCGAGAAGGGAATACTGTAGGTGAGCAAGGTAATGACCGCCATGTGGTCAGCAGGGGTCTTCCTTGTTAATTTGAGGCCAGGTTGCAGCTTGATCCTTGATTATTTAGACGTTTCCAATTATGCTACCCTGCCATGGCCATTGTTCATCTCAACCTGATGAGAAATGCTTGTGTTGCAAAGCGTGGGATTGCACAAAAATAATTGGCCCGTTGTTTTGGTCCGAGAATTGAGGGATGGTAGTTCGTTGGTGGATTCAGAAATCCGCTTCCCTGATCTAGTGATGATCAGCCAAATCGATGCCGGACACTAGCGATCGGACTCCACCAACCCAGTGGATTCAAGTACGTCTTGAAAGTTGGATTGGCCGAATGCGAATACAAAGCTGTCAGAAAGACACTCGGTTCCGCAAATGCTCAGATATTTCACGAATACACGAAATCCAATCAATTGATAAATGAATAATGAAAATTTACGTGCAAATTGATCAATGGGATCAATCGGCCGTCACAGGAATACACAAAAAAGGGAGGGCAAGGAATGCAATCCTGGCCATGCAAAATATATACATGAAATAAGCATGTGCGTGAAAAAAGATAAGCACACGAAATGCTATACGAGATTGCGCAACTATAAAAATCATTTCGTAACACTTGTGTTCACTGTTTAGGCATAGTCATGCCCAGAGAAGTTTTTTCTTTTGGTCAGACTGTAGTTTTAGCATGCATTTTTTGTCATTGGCCTTTATATGCACCCTATGAGTAGGGCGAGTAAGCTTATTGATTAAAAATTGGTCAATATGATCAAAATTTTATTGATGATAAATACGAAAAATCTGACGCCACCATTGGCATCACCGGGTCCATTACTAGTATCAAAGTCCACATGAGCGTGTTCCTTCAAAATTATGGTTATTAGGCCATTTTCCGTGTCCAACTGGAAACCAGTATAAATTACCATGTCAAAATCGTTGCGCATTAGATTAATTGCTAACATTTACGTAGCCAAGGGACTTGCAATTACTAGAAGGTGTACGCCTCGTCGCATGAGACAGCCAGCAGGAAAAGACAGGAGTTGAATTTCCATCACTTCACTTCGGACAGGGCAATTCGGAATGTGCCAACACGCGTTAGCCAGTCAGTTCTTATTTCTGATGGTTATGTATTATTGCGGGAGTGCCACAGGCGCATGCCTACCACCAAAAGTTGTCGTCGGTGGGCGATGTATGCTAATTACAACGACTCCAGTAGGAACATCGTCAAGTCAAGTGCAGGTTACAACAACTAAACCCTGTTTTTAATGACCTTAGGAGAACCCGCAGAGGATTCTTACTTCAATTTGCGGGCCCGGACTGAACAAAGCCTATTCTTAAGTGTGTGCGTTCGCGGATTTTGGTCCGCAAATTGAAGGTACACACACCTGCGGGTTCTCCTAAGGTCATTAAAAACAGGGTTTACAGTGAACAATGTATCATTCCCGGCCAAATCGAACGGAATTTTTGATACACTCAGTCTTACGGAAAATGTGTTTGTCGAATGCACCAATGTGACCGGTCAACAATGCCCTGTAGGTCTTTTACCTGCCTGCTGTGGTAAGCATAATAAATAATTGTGGCGTATGCCATGACTGATACTTACAGCAAAATCTACATGCAGTACAGGGCAGATTGGGGGAATGGAGTGTAAAAGGAGGTGTATTGAAGTCTATGTCGAATTTTACACTGGGCAACCTTGCAATACAATCCCGTTCGGGCCAAATCCTGCGGCTGTGACAGGAGTCTGCTGCTATAACGTTTCCCGGCAAGGTGAAAGAGGAAAATAATGATACGCATTGAAAAATCCTTGGTAGGACTGGGTGGGGCGAATGATGAAATGAATAAAGCTGGCTGTGCTGTATGATGTCTGATATGCAAATGCATCCACTATCATTCCAAATTTTACATGAGGCAAATACGCTGTGATTATTCTCCTGGAAAAGGATTCCACTTCCAGCTCTGCCCACCTGTGTTTTCTGTTCGACCTGTATGCGCCTGGAAAAGTTCGTTGGACCTATCATAACTATGCATTATATTCTTATAATCAATTCCAACCTGCTGGTCTTTATTAGTCGATACAATTTCATTGTCGCCAAGAGAGATGTCAATAGAATTGGTTCCCCAATAATATGCAGTCGGCTGTGGCACTGCTAAGGAACCCGAAAAATATGTAACCAGCCCCTGCCTGCCTTCATGATCTTGATCGTTAACATTTCTCATGCCAACTTGCTAGGTAACCAGAAGAAAGAAAATGCTCGCATGTATTACAATACTCATTCTTATCTGGCACAAACGTTAGTTGGACATTGAGAACCAAGTTTTGATGGCTCTGCTGTCATTGGATGCCTGAATATATCCAAATCATTATCAATGCCATAGTGATAATTACAAATACAAGGTCTGTTGGCATTACGAGACGGCGAAGAATCTATTCCAGCAAACTGCTAGCACAAGGGTTGTCACTTCTTCAGGAAATCGAATTCCGTCTTGTCTAATAATACCAACTCGAGTGAGGCAATTTCCAGCTATGATTTTCATTAGCCTTATCATGATTATGCTTAGTCTGACATACCATTTCCAATATATCAATGCAGGTACTGTCGTAGAATCTTTCTGGGAAATATGAGGTTCAACTTCCACCTTTTAGCAGATCAATGCCAACTGAACGAAGAGTCATTCGAGGCAAAATGCATGCAAAAACTGAGCGGAGTTCCGGACGGTGGTCGTTGTTTCTTCCTGGTTACTGTATCGACGAAGATTACTTGGGATCAAGCATGGACGGAGTGCCAACAGCATTATGGGGCTGTGTTAGCACAAGTCCAAACCGCCAGCGAGCATATAATGTGATTTGGAATTATCTGAAGCTAAAGGTGAACTTTCTCTTCTTTCCATAGCTAAAATATGTTTACGTGCAATTTCAACAGGGTATTTCCGTATGGATAGCCCTCAGAAGGACTTCCAACATCGCTGGTCAAATATCAGCATTGACAATGAATACCACATTCTGGTACAGCGACATGAGCACTCCAGATCCTGCATTGAAAGCCGGCAGCACATGGATCCGGACTCATGCCATGGACGACACAGGTGCCGGTATGTTCGGAAGAGTTGGAGAAGATTGTTTTTTGATTGCCACCACTGGGCGGTATGTGGATGAGTTGTGTGTCACACCATATAATATTCATCTTCCATTATGCCAAATTTCAAGTATGACTCTCATGCTGTTCAAGTTTATCTTTTCGTATATCATAATTTGTAGACATGGCCCAAAATTACAACAAAACCGACATCTGCTTATTGGAATCCCCGATCGAGATTTTGGATGGCCAGAATCCTCAAGAATGCGCTGATTTATGTTCAGCAAGAATCTGGTGTAGAAGTTTCAATTTTCAATGTGACACCAAGAAATGCGAGTTGTTCACTTGGTCAGTGGATGACAGCCCAAGGAATGCTAGTGTGGCAGTCGCATTGGGCACGTCGTGTCATCATTACAATTATGTGCAATAATTGTATGTAAACCATGGTTTTAGTGCATCTGGTGATAAAATGTTCTTGCATAATAATCAGATTGTATTTAGCTGGAATTGTAGTGCAAGTGTTGTAAAAATGCGTGCCATTACTAAAATGTAGACAGGTAAAAAAGTATTCTGAAGCAACTTTGGATTTCTCAAGCATGACAATTAGCCAATTATATAATCAATTCTGCCATGGTTACAGGCTGGCATTCCAAGAATGAAGAATCGTTATTCTTATCAATCTATTCAAATGAAGACAGTACATGGCCATGGACTATTGATGCTGTAGTGCATGTTTGGCATGATTACAGTCGACTTCGTTTATTGTTATACCCTTGGGAGGAAAAATTTTCAGGACAATAACCGACATGTTCCATTATCAGTAGTGATATAACATCGCATGTATGTCAATGGATATCTCAATATCCGACATTTTCCGTTATTTAATCGTAGTTGCTGTATAATCAATATTCAAAATGATAAAGGTATCAGCATCTTTTTTGAAAAAGCCTGTATACCAATTGTGCTTTTCCTGCTGCAATTAGAATACTGTTATTTAGCATTTAGAGAAAATCGATATAAAAGGAGCCGATCAGCATCATGCATTGTATGCTGGTCAATAACTTCCGAAAAGAGATATAAAAACGACTGGTGCTGCAATCGCTAGTTAGAGCCATATCCATACTGCATACTGTCAGTACTGAATTCAAAGATCCACCAGCTTCATGTTCACCGAAACGATGGACATTGGAAACTGTGGATCGTACTTCAGCTATCGCATTTCCACTGGGGTTCGTCCGATTCAATTTAGTCTATTGGTGGTACTATGCTTGTTGTCACAGGCAGTACACTAATGAAGAAACTTGATTAGGCGATACATGCTAAGCTTCGTGAGAGACTTGGAAGTGCCGAGCTGGAGAGGGGCAGAAAGAGAAGCTTCTATGCTGTGAGGTATTGAAGACCAGTGATTCTTCATGCACATTTGGACCTGGTTGTTTTCTGCGCATCATTTCGACTCTTCTCTATCTGACTCTTCGAAGTGTTTGTTCATGGCCGTCTGTCACAGGCAGTTGATGGATAAAAGCCAGAAATAACCCATGTTTGCTAACCCATATCACCTGCTATCCTAATTTCAAAACATTTATTGCTCTCAAAATAGATCAAAATGCCAAATATAGCATTTCATTATCTATACCACTCCAATAGCAATTGGTTTTTCCCAGCTGCTACTGTCGAAAGCCACATGTACGCAAAAACATCATCAAATATTTATACTTATTAGATTCATGAATACTGATGAGCTATTTAACCGGCCTAATCTTAATCGCCAAACATTCAAGCATTCTTTCAATGGGTGACCATGTCGGCCAATAATTCCACATGCGTTTTACCACCTTCTTATATCCCAGTCAAAGATTGGGCATATTTCGTGGCTTTCTACATTTGTACACCGATTTACTTCTTCTTCGCATTCACTGGTCACGTACTGTTGATCGTCGGATTCGCCAAACGTGCTAAATCCGATCCGGCGTACATGTATCAGATATTTCTTACTGTAGCCAAAACGGTGGAGATCGTATTTTTCACTTTATTCGTCTTATCAGCCAAATGGTGTTCAGGAATCGAAGGCGATCGATGCATGTGGTTCGCTAGGGACCCTGGCCTCATGTGGATCGCTGCCCACGCCATCGTGCCAATGCAAAATTCATGTATCACCACCAGCCTATTGGTAGCTGTGGCCATGGCTGCGGACAGATTATTCGCATTATGGAAACCGTTCAAATACAAGGATATAAATGCTAGAAAACATCAAATTTTTGCAATGATCACTTGCATATTCCTCGGTTGGTCGACCAGTATTTTCGATTGGTTCAGATTTTATGTAACTTTTAATGGCGATTATTATATTGGCCATGTGGATAAGCTGTACGTGGGCAGTATCCTGGCCAAATCGTTGGCTAATTTGAGGAACGCATTGAGAAGTATCGGTGTGATCGCATTGATCATTCTCAATGTAGCTGTGATATTCTTATTTCGTCACAAAGCCAGTGGGAAACAAGTCGGCTCGAATTGGGCCAGTAGCGTTGCGGAAGCCAAACGCATTGCGGATAGGAAATCATCCGAACGAACTTTGACTATTTTAGTCATTGCGCAATCCATTACGATCACGTTGAGTATCAGTATGTTCGTCATATTCTACGTACTCGTCTATACGATTCCGCAATTCTCATTATGCCCTGAAGGAATTCTATTCGCGTGCATTATGGATGCCATTTTGGAATTGGGAGATGTGGTCACGTTCGCATTGGTCATGTGCGTGGATAAGAAAACTCGAAAAACCTTGAAATCAGCCATCGCGTGTCAGAAGAATGATGCTAATGTGAAATTCGTTGCTGCAATTGAGAAATTGTCCGATGGTTTGACGCATAGGAAACATCGAGTTGGTATCAATCAAACGATATTTGTGCGTCACCAATGATTTGTGGATTTTTCCTGCTACTAGGAAATGCATCATATTGTGTGCATGGATTTCTGAAAATACTGGAAGTTTCTGCGAAAACTCGACTTGCTTACTTTGTGTCATTTGCTGATGAGCAGCATTGCGGTCAATGTTGTGGTGGGGGGGGGGGTAGAGAACATACCATATCCAGTCATTTTGGGAAATCTGGATAATCAAGGCCTATGGCCATGACTCGTGTAAAATTTGCATACCTATGGAGCAGTTGCCATTTTGGCATTGACTGAACGGTTGTGGTTCAAAAAGCACATTCATCAATGTCATTTTTAGCATTTGCAACTGCTGCGGGGACATTTTTTGCATGCGACATTGCGTATGCATTCTGCACAGCAATCATTGCAAATGCAAATTGCGACATTCAAAATTTCGGTTATGAGCAATGCAATTTCAAATCAGGATTTCTGGAATTTCATTGTATACCTCGTCTGGACACTGGTACTGACACAGCTGTCCTAGACCAAATTTCGACTTTGAAAAATTCATTTCCGTTCAGGGCAACTGGCACCACATCAGCAGCAATAAGCACGTACTACGTCAATGTCAAAGGTCAGTTGTTCAGGTACCAACCACTTCATAGAAAAACTCATCAATTCCAGGGGTCAAAGTTTTGGACTTTGCCTGGCGAAAGTTTCTTCTCATATCTCTGGATCACGTGAATTTTTCTGAGGACAATATGAATCATGTATTTTCCAGATCCGAATAATCATATGCATTGTGCATTAAATTGCGCAATTTTGTAGTGGATTGAGCAATGAAACCATGTGAGTAGAGATAGCACACACGATAGTTAGGCATACTGTAATTCAATGCGAAAATATTAGCTGTTTTTAGTCCGCATAGTCTGAAAATAACTTTCAAAAGAAACTTCAAAAATAGACTCGAATAAGCTGTTTCCCAAAAATTTTCAATGGACTTTGGCCATCGGAATTTAAAACCCTGTTTTTGAGAATTGCTTGTCAAGGATATTGAATTAGCCAAGGTCTCATTTCGTGACACTGGAGCCAGTTGTCGGCTGGTCCAAAATGGATGGCGGCGGCCTTGAACAGGTACCGCCTAAAGGCATACGTGCTAGTTCCAAGCTTAAAATTCCAAGGTCCATTTAGCAGTTGCTGCAAATGGCGAACAGAGGCCTGATCAAAGGGGAAATTGATTAGGATCACATTGATGAATGGGACCGAAATTTAGGCAGTTGCTTGAGGCGGATGGTGTCGCCCAGACGAGCTGTTTACATCCTCCTTTTATAAATAAGCCACAGAGAGACCAGAAATTTCAGTTGCAATAGCAGCCTTGAAGAAATTCCTCAAGCTATCCAAGCTCTACCGATATTCGTTGATTCCTCTCATACAGTAAGCTTCTTGGCTTTGGCTATCATGGCTCACTGGATCCCAGGGTCTCATGGCCATGGTCCAGCAGTGACCACAGGGACTGGGTCCCTTGGACGTGGCTCAGCATTGACCCCTAGGGCCAGGGTCTCTCAGGCCATGGCCTAAATCCATCCTCAATCCTTGGTCAGAACCTGATCACTCATTTTTCAGATCAAATCAAAATGGCCATGACAATGAACGCTGATATGATGAAATGCTACATGATGCGCATGTACGAGGTGAAACCGGAATGCCGGGATATGTGGAAAATGGAATTCCCCAAATGCAAGATGATGTGGGAACGTCATGGCGCCACTTGCATGGGAACCTGGCAAGTGTGCTTGGGCGGATCGTCCATGTTCATGATGATGATGGAATTCCGTAAGTGAATGTCATTGTTTAGCAATTGCAACTGCAATTACTCAATTGCACCGCAATTGAGCTAGGCACTGCATTTTGGAACTGCTGGAACAACTGAATTGCAGGACCGCAATGATCCTGCAATGCCATAGAATTGCAGTATTGCAATTGCAAAACATGCTGTCAATTCATTGCAATCACACCTGGCTGTGTTTTCAGCCAACACCGCCTCGGCCATGAAATGCCAAATGAGCATCCGCATGGATCCGGAGCACACTCATATGATCCAAATGTGCTACAATTGCGTGGACAAGATCACCGCTCCATTGATGAAATGCATGCCAATGATGCCAATGTGCATGCCGGATCCGAAATGTAAGCCTCAATCTGCCTGTCCAAAATAGGTCTCTAAAATCCAGTATTTTTAGCCAACATGTGCATGATGCGTTTCACCTTGAAAACCATGCCATGCATGGCCATGAAAGATTGCCAAATGTTCATGGAGCGATTCATGGAACGTTTCTGCAAACCATGCGGAATGAAGATGGTCGGCTGTTTCGTACCCTGTTACACCATGACTTGTAATTCCAGTAAGTTGATTTGATATTTCTCAATGTGCCTGATGTGAAGAGATAATTTTTTCAGTCTACATGATGATGGAAATGCCCGAGAGCAATATGATGGGCTGTGTTTCGAAAATGGACGAATTCGCCATGTGCATGTGCATGGATGCCGGCTGGTGCGAAACCAGTAAGTGCAATTTTGACTTTATGGTTCCTGATCAAAATTTGCAAATTTTTGCCCTGATCTAGCATGTGAATTGCTATGCAATTCATTCCGAAAATTATTGCGCAATTTTAATGCATTCAGCTAATTTTGGCAATGATCTTGCCAGGCGGATTGCTATGCAATCCATGCAGCAACAGATTGCGCAATTTCAATGCATTCACCTGATCCATTGTTTCTATTTTCAGTGATGCCGTTCTACAATCACTGCAGCGGTTATTCCATGAAAATGATGAACACCTGTTGCATGTGAACGCCCAAAGGAAAAGAAAAAAGGCAACATCATCAGGGGCTTTCCTGATCGGCTGAAGAATACAGCTGTTAACAGAAAATGATAATCAAAAAAATTAGTGACAGCAGTAGTTTAGATATGATTGCAGTTTTTGGTAGTGATAGATAATATGATGGTATTGATTTTGATACGTGATTTATTTATTGTGATTGATGTGCAGTGAAACAGAAATCTCAATTCTCGAAATATTCTTTTATTGGTTCAGCCAAAAAGCTTCAAACAATCTGGCATGACATGAATTACACCCCTAGTATAGTGCACCTGGCACTGCAGGGATCGGAAAAATCATGATCATTGCAACCGTCACTTGTACCAATGCACCGATGTTCAATAATCACACCATAACGGCACAACATCAAAACCTTACCATCGCACCAGTTGCATCCGTGCGGTCTTTTTATCGACGGTTTCGAACTGTAATATCGACATGAATTTTCATCCTCTTTCTCCTCGACGCCATGGCACACAGCAGTGAGCAATATCAGCAGCAAAACATAGCTTGTCATAATGAATGTTATCGCTTGTACAGTACAACTGCAAAAAATGTAACTGCCTTCATGCAGCAAGGCACAGACTACTTTCATTCGCATTTGGCTGTCCAAAGATAATGGAAAGCTTCAATTTCTTCTGAAGAAATGTTCTGGAAATGCCAACATCAATGACATTTTCGTATTCTATGGATTCATCAGCACTTCGATACAGAATTACAATACGCCATAAGCTGATGCTGAGGATTATGTACTACCAGAAAGTTCTCGAAATGTGACATTTGAAAATGTAGTGGTCAGCAAGGCAAAGTTAAAAACAGTGAAGCCCATATCACAAGTCAGACTGCTCATGAACAGTTTCACTTATTTTGAAAATTAGACAACGATAAATCATTTCGGTTACAGTAAAATTCGTAATATTGCAGTTTCACAGGGGAAATTTTCCACTGTGTCAACCATATTGTGATTTATTTCATTTTTTATGTGATTCAGTTTCTGGTTGTGGTAGATATGACAGTATTGATTTGTTTTGTACTTTCTTTATTGGGTGGGATTGATGTAAAGTGTCAGTTCTCAAAAATGTTTTTTTAATTGGTTCAGCCAAAAACCATCAGATATCCTGGCATGATACATATCATCGCGGTCTTTATTCATACCACTTGCATATGGCGCTGCAAGGAGCACGACGTCCATCCGCGCAATCGTCAGCAAACTTTTGGCAATTGGCTTCAAATATTATGCCACTGAAACACCAATTCAAAACCGTACTATTGCACCATTTGCATCCATGTGGTATGTCTTTCGGAGGTGGCCAACGAGTCGTTGAGGAGCATGGCCATTCACTTACTTTCTTTTCAACGCCTTGGCACACAGCGGTGAGCAATATCACTATCAAAACGAAAGTTGCCATGGTGAATCGTAGGATGCTTGTTCAACTGAAAGAAAACCGCCTTTGGTGCGCTTGTTACAGCCTTTCATAGCAGTTTGCTTCCAAAGCTAAATGGAAAGCTTCAGTTTATTCTGTGCATGATTCTGGAAAAGCCTACATCAATGATATTTTCGTATTCTAGCAACCATCAATTGGATTTAGAATCACAAAGAGCCATCAGTTGATGCTAAGAACAGTGTATCAGAAAGTTTTTGAACTGATCCACCTATTGTAAAAATGTATGGTCTCCAAAAGCAAAGGCAAAAACTGCATGCACTTGTCAGACTACTTCAACATGAACAGTATTACTAATTTTAATAATTAGACGACAGCGATAACATGATTTGTACCAGTGACAGTAAAATTTCAATACAGCTGTTTCCAAGTGTAAAATTTTCACGAGTCACAATGTCAACCAAAAACGTCGTTTTAGTCTTATTAGATGTCACTGCAGTTTCTGTTGGTACTTCAATTCAGTTATTGCTACATGGTGCAGTGAATAAAACGTTGTTTATTTTCTGTCAATAAGAATCAGAAAATTTGGCGTGACCCAACGTGGGTCAGTTTATTCCCATATAATGCACGAAGCATTGCAGTCGAGATGTCCATTGATGCACTCATCACTGGTGTCAAGACAACGATGTTCGAATATCATGCCATCCACGCACAACTTCAAAACGGTACCATCGCACCACTTGCATTCATGTGGTCTCTTTTTCCACGGTTTCCAACGAGCTTCTTGGCACAATTCTTTACCTCCCTTCTCATCAATGCCAAAGCACACGATCGTTAGCAACAACAATATGAATAAGAAACTGAACATTGTAACTATGAGGATGATTTGTACGACTGAAAAGTTGGGACTGAATTTCATGGAACAAGCTGCAGGTTTTCATAGCAATTGGCTACCAATGCTAAATAGAAAGCTTTATATTCGAAGAACCTTTCTGGAAAAGGAAGCTTCGGTTTTTTATGCTTGCTATTGATTAATGGTGTTTTCCATTATTGAGAGTCATCAGTGAGGTTTGCCCACTTTGCCTTTTCCTGAGTCATAAGCTTGCTAACTATAATTTTTAGCTGGATTTTATGCAGGCTCTAGGGTATTTGTGATGAGTCAGGTATTCACAACTTTATCCTCGATCACTGTACCGCATTTATAGGTCCAGAATATTCTTTTTATTAGTTCAGCCAAAAAGAATTATAAAATATGGCATGACCTATTATTCGCTTGTCACATATATATAACGCAGGCGCCATTGCAGTGCGGAGTTCCATGATCACCACGTCCATTACAAGCTTCATGTGTGTCAAGGCACCGATGTTCGAATATCATGCCATCAACACACCATTTCAAAAGTGAGCCGTCCCACCGTTTGCATCCGTGCTTCCTTTTGTCCCAAGCCTTAAACGTAGGACTAGGGGCATGACTTTCCATCTTCTTTCACCTCAACTCCATGGCAAACCGCAGTGAGTAATATCACTATCAAAAAGAAACTGATCATGATAAATAGTAGCGTACTTGTACGATTGAAATAAAACTGGCTTTGACGTGCTTGCTACATGCTTTCATAGAACTTGGCCGTTAGTAAAATGATAGCTTCAATTTATTCTGTGCATGATTTCTGAAAAAGCCTTCATGTATGATATTTTTTATATTCTATGGAATAGCTAGCAAACTAAAAGTAGGATTACAATGAGCCATCAACTTGATGCTAACTTTGTAAGAAATATATTTCTGAACTGACCAGCGATCTTTGCGAAAATGCTGCTCGAGATCACCGGAAAGGAAAAAGCATTGAAGACTGCTGTACAGGCCAGACTGTTTCATCAAGAACAGTTTTACTAATTTTCATAACTAGACAACAATAACATGACTTGTACCGGTTACAGTAAAATTCCTAATAATGCTGTTTCCCAGAATGAAATTTCCACCAGTCGCAGCATCAACCTGTACATGCTTTATTCCATTTACAGTAATATTACTAATAGTGCTATTCCCAAGGGTGAAATTCCCAGGCGCATCCACGCAACTGGCCGACCATATTGCGCAATATGCATAATTGGCCGCTTCGTTGCTGTAATATTTGATTTCCGGCCAAAAGTACCAGGTGAGGCCAGCAACAGTTATTGCAGTAACTGTACCAGCCACAGCGGCTGCTGCTAACGCTGCCAGAATGCCTAAACCCAAAAGGCCAGCTCCAATTCCTCCACAAATAGCAAGAATGCTAGTCACAATGATCAACGTAGGGATACCAAAGAAGAAAAATCGCTTCTGCGGCGTACGTTGGCCTGAATGGGCTGTAAAATTTCCAGGTGGTTCATGATTCGATTCTTGGTCGTTGGATTTGCAAAATTGGATAAGCCACCAAAAAATCAGCAGAAATCTGAACCGCATGCTTACTGTAACTGCGATTATCTATACTCATGACTTGATGTATGAGGGATAAAAGGCGATAATTTGATGCAAATTTATGAAGACTTTGATTGAACTGCTGCATCAAATTAGCATTGATGTCAACAGCAGCCAAGTGACACAGCTGTCACATGTTTGGCATTCATAATTTCAAATTCCAATTTTACAAAGTCATAATTTAAACTTATTATTCACTTTCCATCAATCGAATCTAAAATCATTGGACAACAAATATTCCTATCCCAATAGCATACGTAATTCCAGCCCAAATGACCACAGCTGCCCCAAACGTCGCATGTACCGTATGGCAATGATCCACTTGGGCAAACTGAAAAGTGCAGAATGATGATCTGGCAAATCGATTTGCATGTATTTTTACCTGAAGTACAGCAGTGACCCTGAGGACTGCATGCAGATGTCATTGGACAAATACCACCAATACCATAAAATCCGCCCATGCATGGTCCAATGGATGCGGTTCCAATTGGGCATCCTGCAATGATGGTTATTGATTGATCGTTATGGACGTGCATTTTTTTACCCCATAATGATAATGATCTTGTTGGACAACATAAATTATGCGGATATTCGCATTGACTATTTGCTGGACATTGGCCATGGATACAGGAGCTGATCGGTGTGGTCACCTGGTCATTACATCCTGAATATTTCAAAATATTGTTTCCAAAAATCGATAGTCAGATCGATTACTAAAAGAAGCCAAATCACAGCAAATTCCATCAATGCAAGCATGGCTGTCGTCACATGATCCATCACGACTGCAGAATCCATTTGCCAATGCACCATTTGGGCATTCTGCAAAATCTGCGACTGATCACGATGCGTTTGCATGCTTGCAAATTGTTTACTCAATGGCAAAATGCAGCACCATCCTCCCATTGAACATTCATTCCATTTTGGGCATAATCCATTGCGGCAGCGTCCAGTTGCGGTACTGTTATTTTTGCAATCTATAGGCAGGTAGCATTGGCATTGATCAAATTCACAGCTTTGCAGCAAATAGGTTTACCTGATACTGTTTTTATTTCACAGCAAACATTATCAATGCATCCATAACCGCGTTTGCAATCAGCGTCCGTTTTGCAGAAGCCGTTTGCATGTGTATTTTTCGGGCATTCTGCAAGAAGTGAATTTCAGGTCTGAATCAAATAATCCGACTTTCGAAATAAGATAAATTTGGACAGGATCCAGGTAAATCCATACGTTGCTTTTTTGGACAACACCAGCCATCAGTGGAACATTCGAATCCAATTTGGCACTGACCATTTGGACAGCGTCCAGTAGGCGTGGCTTCAAAATTGCAGCCTGCAATGACCACTGCATCATTTGGCCAACTCCTTAGCATTACATGGCTTACTTGCAGCACTGCCACTTTTGCAGCAAAGATAATCCTTGCAGATAAATTCCTGGTCGCAATATCCATTTACACAATTAGACATGGTTGGTGATCCATCTCTGCATTTCTGAACCGGTTGCGGTGGTACATACGGTTGAACTGTTGGTGGCAGAATTGCTGGCGAGGGTGATGGAGGCGGCTGAATTGCTGCAGGTGGTGCTGGAGGTTGGACAGTGCCAGGCAAACAGCACCATCCTGCACGACCAACTGATGGATCACAGACATATCCACGTCCACAATATGGCGGATTCCCTGGGAAACAACCGGCAATAGCCACTTGACCCCAAGAACAATATTTCACTCCCAACACTAAAATCTTGATTTTCAACTTCTTGATCCAGCATTTGCAAATCTGATGATTTCACCTGTATTGATTAGCCATGTGATAAGCATCAATTGAAAAAGCATAATGGACCACATTATTGTGGCAGTTGATAATCATGGAATCTGTACTGCTTTAGCTTGGCTTGACTTTCAGCCATATTAGCGCATTGGAAAATATGCAGTGGCGCAGACGCACAAATATCCATTTGCATTTTTTACGGACATCTATTATGACTAGACTGTAATTTTGACATTGTTTTGGTGAACACGAAAAGAGCCTTCATAGAATCACCTCAGAATAAATATAGCACATTCAGACCCAATTACCTGAAGAACGGCATGTGGTAGCACATGAAGAGGCATGTGTCCAGTAGATGCTTGTGAGATTTTCAAATCGATGTGCTGAACATGATCACTTGATCTGAGATTATGCTGCAGCCTTTTGACTTGACATGATATTATGATTGCATACAAAAACTGATAACAGCAAAACATAATTACCTTTCCCAATCTTAACATTCTAAATGAGCGAGCACACACATAACTGTGTGCATATTTTCAATAGTAACCCTAACAAGACTTAGTCCTGTGACATACGTTATCCCACAACAACTTGACATTTTCATCAGCCCAGTGGTATCCATTTATCCAATCCCACACTTTCTTGAACTCGCCTTGGGTCCATGGACGAATTCCATTTACATTATCCCACAATTTCTTAACCTCGCCCTCGGCCCACGGATGAATTCCATTTACATTATCCCACAACTTCTTGAACTCGCCATCGGCCCATTTCGTGTTCTCAGCAATCTTTTTAGTATTCTCAGCTATAGCATTTTTCATCATTTGAATGCTTTCTTCCACACTGCTCTGCGGTCCTTGCACAGCGTTGTCAATGCTAATTTCTGGCGTTCTGTAGTATTTGGCATCAGTAATGCGCTTCTTAATTCTGCTGAAATCGAA
>JAQIWJ010000791.1:0-16096 GCA_034695185.1 Discolaimus major
TGATTCGATGCCATTTATATTGAGGAGATTGAATTGCGCCTATTAGTTATGTTGTGGCAATTGCGAAATCGATATTTTACTAGCCATACTTATGCCTGTCAATTTCATGTGAAAGGTTAGTCTCATAATATATTCCATCGTGCAAAATTGTCGAATTATGCCCAATGTTTTGCAGCCACCAATAAGCGGTTGATGGCCGTTGTATTGGTTCGTCCAGCCACTAGATCGCGGTGGAAAAATTGGACATTAATCCACACGTGATTGTGACTAATGACGCAATTGTTGACCCATTTAACCAATGATGCATAAATTTCCGAAAATTTGAACAGGGAAATATGCGTCCGCATTTTGACAGAATTCGTGGCCCTATCCATTGCATGGGCCTATATAAAGAACATTAGAGGAAAATCATGATTATTTCTTTGATTATTTCGCATATAGTAAGGGATCAGAATTGACATGGGTATTGGGCATTCATTTTCAAAAATATCCCCTGAATTACCCATCAGCACTGCTATGGAGTGCTAAAATGACCATTGGTCAATTACATGGCCTTTATTGCATTGCTGAAGTGCCAAGATGACCATTGGTCTAATGCGTATATTTAGGCCTTTCAAGCTGTTTGTGCAGCACCATCTCAATCATTGAAAAATGATCAATTACTGAATGAATTAGCAAATGTAAAACGTTTATGCCGCCAACATTTGGCCAATGGTAATTCTTGGTGTGAGGAAGCCGAAGGCCTGTTGATCGATCGTTGGTATTATCAAGCCGGATATGGATGCGAGAAATTCTCCTATACAGGATGTGGAGGGAATGAGAATAATTTCGGCAGTGAGAAAGAATGCCGTGCAAAATGTTCTGGCATTCAACGTGAGTATTTCTCATGGCTGTATTTAGCCATAATTTCGATCGGATCTTCAGGAACTTACTAGGATTACAGTAAGGCTAAAAATGCATGCTATTTCTTGTCAAAATTCGGGTGAAATAGTTTTGTGGAATGTCCCTAGATATGAGGTCGAATGCGAGTGTAGAAATAATTTGAATTTGCTGATAATCCATAACGCATACATTGAGAATTAATTCTAATGGCAGCACACCATACTGTAGACCCTTGTAAAATTCATTGTTGAAGCAGAACTTCTGTTTTCAGCATGTCCAGTATTCGATGTTCCACCTGGATGTACAGCAAAAACGTTGGGTGTCAATGATGATGGGTGCCATGAATTTACATTCGATTGCGGATGAGATTCTGCACAGAGAAGACCAGAAAACTTTGCTGATTGCAATTGAGTGATCAGATGCAATATTGCAGCTGTATTGAGCAGTGCTACTTTATAATCCATATCTACGGCTGATCGGAAATCATCTTGGGTAAATTCTAGCATTCCTGTGGCCAGGAAATTTCTCTAAAATGCATTGGCCAAAGCCATCCGTTGCAGTAAGATTTTTCAAGAATCAAGAATTGCAACGAAATTCAGTCTGGACCAATGAGTCACCAAAATGACTGCAAGCTCCTGAATAAGCTGGTTCCGAAATACCAGTCGATGCATAGTGGGCGTGTGATAAGATTACGTAAATATATAGCCATACGAAATCCTATGCTTCTATAGATCACCGACAGAAGCTGCATTCAAAGCAGCTTGTACGAATCTGCATTTTTTTAAAAAGCTGTGCTTGAAATTCCCGAATTTGTGATGACATGGCTATGCACCTGTGGCTGATATCAATTTTCGTTACATTGCATCTGCAGGTAAATATTTTTATGGGTTAGTAATTTTCCCAATATGGAAACGTGTAGAAAAGTTTGTATGTCTGGTATGGTGCCAAGATTCAGCAATGCACGCTGGGGTCGGGTACTGTAATGGTCACAATGAGATACTACCTTTTCTGTGCGGCCTGATCAGTGATCAGCCTCAAATCGACAATCCATGTGTTTTGCTGACCTTGCATTGAGGTCCGATTATGCAATTTGATTTTTGCCATAGGCATCTGGCACATGCTGTAAAGTACAGCACAAGAAAATGTCTACGTCGGTCAGAATGCAAAAATTACATCACAACCATGGAATCAAAAAAGTGAACCCTGATCATGGCAAAAACTGTCATGTATTTCAGCACCAATGGCGGCAAAGCAACCAAACAAACGAAATTTCGCCAGCAAATTGGTGCGGTCAAAGGCAATTCTGATTTTTCAATTCATGATTGCATTGATTTGAAGCTTAATTGGTGAAAATCGATTTTCTGTGATCACGAAAATTGATTGAGGATTTGGTCATGCCTGTATTATGACAATAATGACTGTAAAATTGACAAATGACAGACTGGAATTATGATGACGCTCACAAATTGGCAAGCCAATTTGGCCTGTCCATAAGCCAAAATCCAGTTGCAGACTGAATTAGCTTACGCATAAATGGAATGTAAAAACCTATACAGCTATTTCACTGAAAAATTCTGCTGTAATTTCAGTTGCATGCATGGCATCGTTCTTCTGGTTCAGCATGAATGACACTGCTTCCGGTTGACACGATTTCCAGAACGCCCAAACCAAAAATAATGCGATGCTTATTATTTTCTAGAATCTCCACGTCAATTCCTTACCCGTGGACATCATTTCGGCTTATTTGCTGTACATGCATAGAAGCTGTACAAATAAAGGCGAACGGTTGTAGCTAGCACATCTACATCATCCTTCCTTCAATATCCGTTCTCTAGATCATCATTTTAGCAGGTGCCTAAATAATACTGGAATATTCTGCTTCAGAATTTGCTGCACAGGTAAGTCCATTAGCATAGCCTCGCATGTATCTATATAAAAATGAATGGATAGATAATTCTTGGCTATTGAAAACGCTCATCGACCTACATATTCTCGGATCACGTTTCGAAAAAGCCTTATTTTTCGCTCGAAAAATGTCGTTACATATTTTGGTTGCTGTGATTTTCCTCGTACAAGCGGCTCAGGTAATTAGCATGGCCTCTGGTAATTCTGTAGCTGGTATGGTCAGAATCAAATCATGAATGCCTTCCAAATTGCTTACATTTCGGTAATCGCAAAAGCGGTTACAGTATGCCTCATGATAAACCTTTTCATTTCTGATCGTGGGCTGTAAAGCTTGATTTTTTTTATCAATTCTCAAAATTCAGATGATCAATGGCCATTCGAATCCAATCTGCAACGAGCCAAAAGTGGTTGGCAAATGCCGCGGTGCATTCCCTCGTTTCTGGTTCAACGCAGCCACGAATCAATGCGAACATTTCAATTATGGCGGCTGCGATGGGAATAAGAATAATTTCGAAACCGAAGAAGCTTGTAAAAACGCTTGTCCACCCGAAGCCGCAGGTACGTCCAAAATGTGGCGTTAAAAAATTCGAGTGTTTTAATTGTACTACGATTCAGCTAGTACAGGGAGAAAAGTGATGAGTGAATTCGCATAAATATGCAAGCAAATAAAAAACACAATTTTTTGAGATTTGAATTTTATCCGCACATAAAGTACAATTGAAACACCGCATACAACAAAAGGGGCATACTGTAGTAATCTAATTTCATGGTCAGATATCCAAAATGTGTATTACGCATTCGCTCGAAGATGGGGAATTCTAATGCGAGGTCGAAAATTGTACTCGTTCATATTCGAACGTAATTCATATTTGCATACACATTTCATTGGAAATCCGCAAAGGAATCGCGAAATCATGCATAACGTTGTATCTTTCCTAGGATACAGCGGGGACAAATCGCCAGCAAAAACGAACGATGCAGGATTTACGATGATGACAAGCGTGTATTTGACGATTTCAATGGCTCTGGCCATCCTATTCTTCCATTGAACACACCAGAAATGAGAATCACGAGTTTTGCTTGACACGATAGTATACTGTAGTATTTGACGAATAATATGCCTTCGTATTTTTGTTCAGACCCAATCAAGCATATGAAAATCACCAATACACGCTAGTATAAATATCGAAATATAAAACGGATATGTGAATATTCTGGCAACACACAAATTCTATCGTATCAATAATATTCGAATATTCTAGCAATCAAGATGAGAATTACATGGTTAAATATGATCACAAAACTAGATACTGGCATTGAATATTCAGCACCCGAATATGCATGATTATATTGCGCACTAGTATGCGTACCCAATGATGGCCATACTGAAAAAGAATATGCATCTTGAATTATGGTGCTGATATTTTCCAGCCTGTGATTGTGATCACACTGTACATTAATCTGTGCATGAAAAATTCGTACAAGGACTTGTTATGCGCATTACTGTACAGATGCATGATCAATTTTTGTAGACAAAAATTCGATTATACTTGACAATATTCATTGCTAAACTGAAATTATTGGTCCATGAAATCCTACTCTAGATTGTAGGAGGTGTCGAATTTAGAGACCACTTTTCTTCTCGCTCTTTTTGTATGCATGGCAAAATGTGATTTGTGCGTTTTCGCTGAGTTTTTTAGTAATCAGAAATGTTTGCTGATCATAAAAAAATGCGGTATGCTATCGATAGTCATTCTCATTTCCACCAACGCATTGATTTTCCCAGTATCGGTAACGTTGCAAACGAACGTATTGCTCGAATTGGTGTTTCCAATCCGTGATGTATTCATCCTCCCATTTTTGAAATTGCTGCTTCCATCTTACTTCCATGTCCGTCAAGCTAGCTGCAAAATATGATCGGATTTTGACATGGGCAATTTTTAGTTGGGATACTAGCTACAGTATACCACCCCAGGCATAACAAAATTGGGGTCAAATCCAGGCATCAAAAAACGGTCTATATCTAATTAGATCATCAGTCACCCCAATTACAGTAATCCAAGCACTAACCTGGAAACGTGCTAGTCGTGTTAGATTAGACCATTTGATATCAGCTAAGCTAATCCACGTTACCGATACTGGATAAACCGCATGCGGGTGTATTATTTCGACCACTGCACACTCCTATCTCGATTTTAAAAGGATAAATTTGATTATTCGTGTTAGATCATGCGTATTATCACTGCAATTATCAGTGCATGCTTTTGTATGAGGGAAGGCGAAACACTGCGGTCATTGATAACGTACTCGTGGCGGTTAATAATTTTGGAATATATTCTTTCCAAAAGTGGCATTGCCTTCGTCGTGGTCCGAAACCTGTTTGGCTATGATTTACTGTCAATGTTATGTACTGTTGATCTTTGCCATACAATGGCCAAGGGTCGGCTATTGCCATTCCGTCCGGATTAGTGTTGGGATTTCTGAAAATAAGGCTTCAATGCACGGAGATGGAGACGGGCGAATTTGCGTTCAATTTACGCAGAATGAAGTGGCTCAAAGGCTTTTATCATATTTTCGTATCAGTGCTGTCGATGTGCATATGATTAGGTGAATCTGAATGCAGCATTAGAAAATGTGCATTTGAATTCTGAGCATATGTTTAGTAGCAAAATTATGGTAATGGAAAAATTCGCATGAGCAATTTTGTATTCAATTCATGAACAGTGGCAGTATTTCGATTGACACTGTTTTCAATTGGAATCACAGTACATTGCGAAATAACAAAAATTGCCACACTCCAAGAATCCAAAATTCTTTGGCCACACAGTATAAATTGGGGATCAAAATGCAGCCAAATTTGGCTCATCAAATTCTCATATAACGAAATATATCGATTTCCAAGTAATCAGAAGGTGATCACTGGACGCAGCATTATCAATTTTATACGAAAAGTATGCACGTATCATCTTTCCTGATCACTTACAAATTTGTAACTCAGTCAGTTCCTTTGTATTACAAATGCCCCATTTGTAGAAGAAATTATATGCATTTTTCAATGTGTAGCACAATTAGAATTCTAAGAAAAGTATTGCTGGTGAAACTGGGCCCTGATTATGTGAATACAAGACAGTGATGGCATCATTTTCCGAGAAATGAGCCTTAGCTAATGATGGCACCTATTGCTGATGAGCTGCTTCCCTTACCCGGTCCTAGCAAAATTTGCCCAGTATCTCATGAATTTCCTGGACAAATCCTTTTCCTCCTCAGTATACCGAAAATCCTGAGTATTCAACGGTTCACCGAAGATGAATGGAATTTCGTATCCATGCAAAACACCCATCCATTCCGGCCAAGTCTGTTCACTGGCTCTATGCGTGAAGTAATAATAATATACCGATCCCCCTTTATCCTCGTACAATTCCGCGAATTCATTCACGCTGCAAGTGAAATGATAATCGCCGAATAGCTTATCCAAAGCTTGTTCACGCCTCCTGGCCGAACCGGGCAAAGCCCAATCGGCGTATTCGAATAAAATAGCTCTTCTCACTACTGGATTCTTCTTGAATTTGGACGGTAGTAATATTTTTACGGCTTGCTCGAACAAATCGTCCGAATGTAGAAACGTCATTTCCTTCGTGAACAGATCTTCTCTGGGGAAAATGGTCGGTGCGTAATAGACGATAAAATACATGCTCTCGTCGAAATTCGTACCTGCCATTAATTGGGAACGTTTGAAATTGCCTTTCAACATCGCTGAACGCGGGTCTTCGTCTAAGAAATGACCGTCTATGACCGGTGTCCATGGGTAATCGTTGAATTCGAACGTGACCCATTCTCGGGCTAGCATGATTTCGGCGTCTAAATGTCGCAAGCATTCGATGAGTTTCTGTGAATTCCGTTCGTGCTCACGATGGCTAACGTTACAATGCACGGCTTCACCGAATAAAAAGGCTCGGGTTAATTGAACGTCGTTCGGCAGTAAAGCCCAAGGCGCGAATAAGCTACCGCTTTGTATGATGGCCCTTTTGAAATACGGTTTACTCAAAGGCGATAAAACGTGCATACTGACGCTAGCCGCGCCTGCACTTTCACCGAATATGGTCACTTCGGATGGCGAACCGCCGAAATGTCTGATATTCTCGTGGATCCATTTCAAAGCTTCCAATTGGTCCAACAAGCCCATGTTGCCAGGTGCCTCCGGTCGAGCGAGGTAGAGGAAACCGAATACGCTGACTCGATAATTCATGGACACCAAGATGACGTCTTCTTCCGTACTCAAAATTTTACCATCGTACACGTCCAACGTGGATGTACCTGACCAAAAACCGCCCCCGAATATCCAGACCATAACTGGTAATCGTTTATTCGGATCCACACGACCAGGCACCCATATGTTCAAATATAAACAATCTTCGCTTTTATTCGTATTCGCATTCCACATGGACGCGCCTTTGAATTCGGGCTTAAAATACGTGTCCGGCGTTTGGTGACAACTGTTGGAGAATTTACTGAAATCCCTCGGCGGAATTTTCCACGGTCTCTTTCTGACCGGTGGTCGAAATCGTAATTCATTCACGGGAGGTTCAGCGAATGGAATACCCAAGAATTCGGTGACTAATTTCTCATTTTTCCCTTTCGTAATCATACCGTGCACTGGACTCCCGTCGGTCAATACGATCGGTGGGGAGCGAATTTTCGATTGGCCATACGTTGGCAAGGCCACTGGCCAAAGGCAAAGTTGCAAAAACAGTATCAGAAATGCACTGCATAATGAGCTAATAATTGTATCAGTGCTCCGATTTCCCATATTTGCACAGCAAAAATATTTGAATGATAATGCTTTCCAATTATGCAATTATTCACCAAATACCGCTGATCACCATCATTCAATCATACTGTAATTCGACTGGTCCCATAATTTACGCATGATTAGAACTAATGGGCGCGTGATTGAAAGAATGCAAATGAAGAAGCCACTTCTTTTCCTCGGTAGGTACATACTTCTCCGGTGAGAAGCATGCCAAATAAAGGGGATTCTCTTTTAAAAACTTCTCCGAAGTGCACCGAAGCGGGGCGGACCTTGGTTGAATCGACGTGCTATTCGTGGTCTTTTCTTATGGGGGGAAGAAGGTCTTTGGCAAAAGACGAGTAAGCAAGAAGACCTTGAAGAAAAGCCTACACGAATTGGCTTCTTATGCGTCTATTAAAAGGAGAAAATTCGACCGGACGTCTCACGGGGTGGGGGTACTAATACAAGTTTCCAAAGAAGGCAAAAAGGACGAGCCAGTACTAGATTCCATAATAAGAAAGCACAAGACCGAATAAGGGAGGGATGGAACGAGGGGGAATGGAAAGAATATAAAGATAGCTTGCGTAATTGAAAGCGAGAAGGTGGTATCCTGGCCTTGATATTGATACGGGATAAAATAGAAGTCGTCTTTTCTTGTAAGACTTTTATTCCCTTTCCGATGGATGGCCTTCTATCTATGCAAATGGCCCAATATTATTTATACTCCTTCCAAGGTATAAAAAGACCGGACGTGGTCGTTTTCTTCCAATAGGATATAAAAGAAGGACGGTGTGTCTTCTTTGCTTCCTTCCGTTCGAGGGCGATTTTGCGTGACCACAATCAATGAATCGACTTCACGTCGAAAAATGTTGACGAGACAACCGTCCAACAAGGTTGGCACGAAAAATGAGACGAAGCACCGCAGGCCTTGCTAGTCCGGTTTTTTCAATATCCTCTTTCTTGTATCCGCCTTTCTCCTGGATTCACACAACTCCTCGGTTTCGAAGGATCAAAACGGATTTCGGGAAATACCTTTCGACATTAGTCGGAATTTATGCGTTCATCGGCTAATGCACGCTGGATTATCGGCCATTGTTTCTTGGCCAGACTAATAATGCCCGGGTGACTGGTAATCCGAAAGTTCAGTTAGATAATTAACAGTTAATCACGGTTGATCATAGCCGAATGTATACATAAATAGCCACTAGGATTGAGTAGCGTTGCTTTTGGCTGAACAACTTGCTACCCATCAGGGCGAATGCCTCAGGGTGAATCTCTCTTTTCAAACTTTTTCCTCTTATTGCTTGCAAAAGTGGAGAAACCGACAGCCGGTGTTCATTGCCGAAACAGCTGTCACAGCCTCTGCCGAAAGGGACGAAGAATTTTAGGTGGGGGATTTTACGTCTGGCTTTTCTATTATTCTGTAAAAGCTTGCTTTTCTAAAAACGCCCCGTTTTGTGAGCGAGTTGGTGAAACCGGATAGAAAGGAACTGAGGAGATTTTCCTCTCTCCAAAGCTCCCCATTCGGCGGTGACGTCAATTTCTGGACTCCCGAGCATCCTTGAGTAGAGTTTTGAAGATTTCATTCTCGTTTTGCAAAAGAGATTCACTTCACTCACGAGACCCATTTCGACCAACTTTCGCAAACCGACCAAAAAAACGGATAATGGTCGAAAAGGAATGATGTGCTTGGCAATAAAAAGCCTCGAAGGAGTGCTTGTGTTGGGATTTGAGGCATGGTCCTAAATCAGAGTAGTTCGCAAATGGCTCCGCAAACGACACTGCCAAAAATGATTTGCAGAAAAGCAATGAAGCGTAAAATACGTTTTTTGCGTTGGCATGTGTTGGCATACTGTAACCGCTAGAGTCATGAGCATGAACAGCCACTTTGCTGCGTCCGCTATCCTGGACATGATCCGCATGGACATCCAAGCGGATAATTGATGACCATCTGAAGCCGATAATCACTCGACGCATCCTGTACTAAATCCTGACCTTTCGAAATCTCCAGACCAAAATTTCATTTGCGTAAATGATCTTTGTGTTTGCGTCATTGTAAACGTGGTTCAACGTTAAGGAAGTTTTCTTCCGGGCATATATTTACGATTTTACGTCAAACAATGTCGTCGACATGCAACAGTTGTGTCTTTTTCGTTTACAAACAGCTCTTATTTCCGGCACGTTTTGACATTGAAAAATTGGCAATAAATAAGAAGCGATTAGTTTGCATACGAACGCCAAAGTGCGTCAACGACTGTTGATGCCAAAATTCGAGGCGTCATTAGTTAGTCCAAGGCTAAAGTGATCATAAAAATATGCTATACGAAATTTCAGCAAATGCAAAAGTGGTGAATATGAATAATCCATGCTAATCTAGCAAAAACTCGTCAAGAATAGAGTATTGAATTTCAAGAATGGATCTTTCTGTTCATAAACAACTCAATTTTGAGCAGCTGTTACGCAGAAATGAATTTAGCTGAGGGAATTTATTTTTCAGCTCTTCTTCGAGGAGGTCAGATTTCAGGGCCCATATTTTTCAACTAGCAAAGCATAATGAATCAGTCACCTGCTCATGAAAACGAAAAACACAAACCTCCTTTGAAAAGTTGTGCTTGTTTTTCTATCAGAAATGGGGGGGGGGAGGTAAACTTTATTTTAGAATCGAGAAATGTACGAGTACTTAGCATGTTAGTTTTGCGAAAACCGACTATGATAATTAGCAAAATGACTAACTCCTGAACTCTGCATCCAAAATTTTTATCCAGCTTCTGTATCGTGGTATCCTGTAGGCGTAATCCATCGAATATTCTAGCTATCATCATGCTGTACGCCGAGTCAATGTCAATTTTCTCAGGGAAAATGCAGTGTCATAAAGCTGGGAAGTGAATTTATACTCAAATGACTGGCTAGCAGTATAGCCAAGTTTATAATAGAAATCAGTTTGAACGATTTACGGTCAGTTTATGCAAGTGGGTATATAGTAGCACTGAAAATTGCATAGCTGTTAGCTTAGGCATACTGTATTGAAATGTGCCATTACATTGATGACATACGAATATGCGTGTTGGTAAGCATTTTTTCGCATTTATGACTTGCTGTCAGTTCAGTGATCTTTGCAAGAGCATTTCTGTCTCGACAGCCTCATTTTGCTGTCCATTATCAGCTATGGGATTAGGCATCATGGCCACTCACCCAGTTCTAGCGAAATTAGCCCAATATCGCATGAAACGCCTAGCCAAGTCTCTCTCTTCTTCCTTATAATGATAATCCTGAGTATTGAACGGTTCTCCGAAGATGAAATTTATCTCGTATCCATGCAATACGCCCATCCATTCGGGCCAGGTTTGCTCGGATGCTCGATGAGTGAAATAATAATAGTATACTGATCCTCCTTTATCCGCATAAATATCCGCGAACTCATTTACGCTGCATGTGAAATGATAATCGCCCAACATTTTATCCAATGCCTGTTGTCGTCTCATCGAATCGCCCGGCAATGTCCAATCCCTGTACTCGAAGAAAATGGCATTTTTAACGGCCGGATTATTCTTGAATTTCTCCGGGAGAAGCGATTTAGCGGCTTGCTCGAACAGGGCATCGTTGAGGAGGAAATCATTCTTCGTGAATATGGAATCGCGTGGAAATATATTCGGTACATGATATACGATGAAATACATGCTTTCATCATAATTCGTACCCAGCAAAATTTCGGAAAGTTTGAAGTTGCCTCGTAGTAAAGAGATTCTAGGTTCCTCGACGAGGAAATAATGATCGACCACAGGTGTCCATGGGAAATCATTGAATTCAGCTGTAACCCATTCTTGCATTAACAATGTGTCCGGATCGAGATTCGTAAAACAGTCCAACATTTTATCCAAATCTGGTGGCTTATCTTGTGTTGTCACATTGCAACCACAATCTGAAAAATTACGCATGTGAATATGAATTTGGGATACTGTAATTGCAAGGCATGCATCAGTCATGATCAAATTATTGTGTCCATGCAGTTTGCCTGCAGAAATTTTGATATTGAAAACATGCTGAATGGCTTTCAGCAATTCTGAAGTGCATCCATTATCAGAAACAAGCTCATGCTTTCCTGCTGCTTCGATAAAAAAAATGACCATGCTGAATATTATATATGGAATTTTTGTATGGTCAGAATAGTCAGACCATATTTATAATACGGTTGTACTTTTTGTGATGAGTATTTATGTGAGCATTGATCTCCTGTGCCATGCAAATAGCATTCAATAATTTACTCGTGCTCAACAATAATGCTCTTTCAATAAGTGTCTCTGCGGTTTCCATGGCCCACGGTGCCAACGCAGACCCGCTTTGTAAAATGGCCCTGCGAAAAAACGGTTGGCTTAACGGGGACAGTATATGCATGCTAACGCTGGCCGCTCCTGCGCTTTCACCGAATATAGTCACATCGACCGGTGATCCGCCGAAATGCCTGATATTCTCTCGCACCCATTTCAGTGCTTCCAATTGGTCCAACAAGCCCACATTTCCAGGGGCTTCCGGTCGACCGAGGTAGAGGAATCCGAATAGAGTCACACGATAATTCATGGATACAATCACCACGCTCTCTTCGGAGCTGAGAATCTTGCCATCGTACACGTCTAACGTGGATGTGCCAGACCAAAATCCACCACCGAATATCCAGACCATGACGGCTAAACGTCGAGCACTGTCCAAACGTCCGGGTACCCAGATATTCAAATAAAGACAATCTTCGCTTTTATTCGTATTCGCATTCCACATTTCCGCACCTTTGAATCGCGGTAAATAAGTGTCCGGCGTTTGCATACAACTATTGGGAAATTCGGTGGCTGCCAATATTTTCGTCCATGGTTTTTTCGTAACCGGTGGTTTGAATCTGAGTTTCTGCAAGGGAGGTTCTGCGAATGGAATGCCGAGAAATTCAGTCACCAATTTCCCATTCGGACCGATGGTCTCTTTTCCATACAATTGACTGCCATCGTTCAACGTGACAACCGGTGAATATCTGGGTTGACCAGAATTTACCGTTGCAGCCATTGCTAGCTGATATGGCCAGCAAATAATCAATAAGCAGATCACGAATGAATACGATGGCATCAGTGCTGACATGGTTGTGCTGGTTCAGTCAGTAATCAGATCAACTGATCATCCCAAGCAATTGCGCAATGTCCACTATGTGAAGCATGAATGGCGAGACCAATGTCCGTTGACATTTTTCAAAATCAGCACCGCAGAATGTTGACATTGAAATTCTCCAGCTGCCAATAAAAATAGCACATTGGACGTATCCCAAAATAGGTGTCAAACGTCATCTTGACTGTGAAAAAAGCCATTCCATTAGGTCAGGCATTAGGCTGGCTGGAGGCAAGTTATTTGCGGCACTTCTGTTCTTACATAAATGTAACAGGTGCCAATGCTTTGTAAATTACCGGCGACCTCATGGCTGCAAGAAGCCAAAACGACGTTTTACGCGAAGAAGCCAAACAGAAGGCGTTCGTTAGTGCAATTTTACTCTTTTCCAGCTTCCGATTCCCGAGTGGTATTCCGTAAGAACAATTATGCTAAAATGAATGATCCCCAAATGACGCGTTGACGTTGAAGGAAATTTGGCCTCATTTCTCATACGGGTTTTCGTATGTGCCGATTGAAAAGGCTAAAAGTTTCGTTCAATCAATCGTGAAAATTTCTCCCCAATTGTATGCAAACAAGATGGGTCCGCTTCGGCAATGATACCGGGTCCTTCGGGGGTAAAATGAGTCTCAATGGCATCAGACTGAATCAATTTTCGTGGATGAGTGCATTCAATCGTTTCCGCTAGGGGGATTCTCAATGAAAAAAATGAGTCCCTTCTTTCGAGGTGACGTCGGATTCCCCAAGAATAGAGTAAAGAATCACTTTCATATATATTCCGGAACATAAGATGAGGGGAAGACATATTTATTGCTGCCACATGGCGTTCGGGATGGGGAACAGTGGCAATGCTCTTCGCTTCTTGGATGCTCCATCTTCCGTTGAGGGAAAAGAAGCTTTCATTTCTGTCTCAGGCCAATGCCAATGCCAGAGCCAAGAATTGGTACCGAACATACGTCTTCCAATATCTTCTTGCGGTTGGAGGCTGCAAGTTTTTTCGCCCTGCTTTCTGTATACACTCATTGCACCTTTTCCTTTGAGTTCAGATCGAAACTGAGAGGATTTTTGCCCAGTTTCTTCTTTTGACTAGCCGATGAATACTGGCCCCCTCCCCCAATGCTCTACGCTTTAGTCTTAACGTTCTATTTCCCAGGGCTTTCACTTCTTTTCCGTTTCTCCTCAAAACTAAACGTTGCGGTGTGGTATGGAGATTTTTGAAAACTCAAGTAAACGTAACGGAAGTAGTACAAGGCGGAAAAGAGTATATAAAATCTTAAAACGATGAGTATTTTCACTTAAGCCACTCCTCCCCTCCTTCTCTTTCTCTCGGTTGCTTGCATTTGGGTCCACTTGGAATGGCTGGTTTTGATTTTGCTACCGTGCGGATGGGTTCGCAGCCTTGGATGACGTCAATTGGTAGAGTTAAATTTCTGCCAACAAAACTTTCGAACAGCACCCGAACCGGATGCCAATGCAGAAATTTCGCCAATATGCAAATGCATGCTAATGCAAAAATACAGCATTTGTTGAGTGTATAGAATGGCCAGAAACACGTTTATGTATACTTCGTCAACGTTGACGGCTGGTTTCACTGTTTCTCGAGTGCCCCCCCCCCCAAGTGAAATTGCAGAGTTTAAAAGAAAATCCGGATTCTTTCTAATGGCCGAAAGCGTATGAAAATTGAGAAGTATTCCAACATAAGCCTTATTTATGTGTTTATCCTTTCATTGGTTGAGAATTATATTCTCAGTGATTTGTGAATGCATATCAAATGACGAAGATTGACGAATTGCACTTTGGAATCAGAAAATGCATACTGTAACCGCGTTTGCGTGAATTGAACTTCAGCAGATCCAGTTGTGATTTATCGCATCGTTATTTTTAGCATGCAAACTTTGCTTGCATAAATTGATGCCCCAAGAGAGCATTGCATTTTTTGTGCTAGAGGAATATCAAGAGAAAAATGCCTTATCACTGATCTGATGCAAATATTAGCAATGAGGAAAATGCAAGCTTATAAGCATGTTCAAATTAGCACAGCTCGTTTTTGTCCAGCATCCTTCAGATTTCAAGGCATTCTCACAGATTGCATCCAAAGTAATAGCCACTGCCCCAACATGAAGTGCTGTCCTACATTGAATTTTCAATGGGCCAAAACTGGCTATGCATATTTGTGCATCATAAATAATATACCAAATTCGGATAACACACTATGTAGTGGCCGATTAAAAAATGGATTATTCCTTAATGGATGTATATTCCATTTTCCGAAAAACGCCCAGTTTCCAACCAGACCACCTGTGTTTGACGTCAAATCTCCACCGCCTACTTACTTGTGAATAACAGGTAATGTATGTCAATGATAATGGCTGGAAATCCAGTTCCATACGGTATGCGGGCATGTTGATCAAAATCAAATGTGTAGACTTTTTTCTATGAACTTGTCACCTCCGACTTTAGATGTGCTACCTTTACTGTCAAATTCTTCCTTCGAAAGTCATCCTCACCGGACGGAAGATTCCTCAAAGACGTGTGAAATCATGTCAAATTGGATTAATTTAAAATTCGTGCCACCAATACGATTACTATTGGCGGCTATCGCCTTGGGTGCTGGTGGAAGTTTTCATTTCGGATACCAATTGTCCACTCCGAATCCGACCGTCAATGTATTTCGTCGATTTTTGAACGAATCTTATTCCGCTCATTATGGAGTTGGTTTGGGTGAAGATTCGTACAGAGGCCTGTGGTCGTTCGTGCTCACATTGCAATCCATCGGATGCATACTGGGATCCTTGATCCTCGTACCAACTGCTGAGAAATTAGGCAGGAAAAAGGGATTCCTATTCGTATCCGCGTTGAATGCGATCGGCATTGCATTGCAAATCGCTTCCAAACGATTGCTTAGCTTCGAGGCATTAGCCGTTGGTCGATTCATCGTCGGTATTGGGACAGGATTGGTCTTGGGTTTACAGCCCATGTATTTGAGCGAAGTTAGTCCGAAAGAATATCGAGGTGCGGTCAGCGGAACGACTGCTATATTCTTGGAATTCGGTTTCGGCCTCGGAGCGAGTTTAGCATTGCACGATGTATTGGGATCGGACGAATTATGGCCGTACATTTATGTAGTGGAATTATGCGTAATCGTGATCATGTGGATAGCATTGATCGTGCTACCTGAATCACCTAAATATTCTGTGGCCAGAGGTGAGAAAACATGTTCTGAAATGTTTTTCTGGAAGTTCGTATAATTGTGACGGCTACAGTAAGCTGCCATACCAGGCGTTCCAAAAGTCGCGTCGCATGTTTGGCGGCAAATATCTCAAGCATTTCGCAATATTTGGGGCTGAATTTGAAATTTTATGCTAAGTATACTATGGCAAA
>JAQIWJ010000792.1:0-16087 GCA_034695185.1 Discolaimus major
CACTAAATTCTGATGTCTGGTTATCGAGATATTCTATCACAAAGTGGTGAAGTTACTTTATACTCACCCTGTACATAAATGCTGCGGTGAATCCGAATTGCACATGCGTTCTTTCTAAAATGACGAGTAAGGGTTACTGTAGCTTTATAGAACGGCCAGTATTGAAAGTCGGCGTCTTTCTGTTTTCAATAGATGCATATCGTTTTCTAATGAATACCCACGCTGAGCACAATAAGCACAAGCTTCATCGAAAAACGAAGCCGAGCGTTTGAATTGTACATTCTTCAGAATGAATTGTATTTGAAAAGTGTCAAAATTTGATGGATGCTTTTTGCTAACGTTCCCTTTCATATTTAGTTTTAGCCGAGCTTTGAATCACCCCCGCCCCATTCAATACACCTACAACACTTGGGGGTGCCAGTATTCGAAAGGTTTTTGCATGACCAGTTTAGAAGATCTCAAACGATAATACCGGAACAATTTCTACGCCAACGCTTTTTTCGACGCTGAACTTTCGGAGTGGTGGTGTTTGGGCAAAGCCAGTAGCGAACCGTTCGAATCTCTCACGAGCCGCTTGCATGGTACGAGAAAAATTCAGTGCGTAAAAACTCCTTATACAAAACTCCGATAGAGCCTTGACAAACGCCTGTTAGGTGGTCGTTGAAAAAACCCCTGATCCTTTCCATGCAGTGTCTAAATTTAGGTGAAATTAGATAAACATGACTGAACGTTATCGAAAGGAAACAAGTTTTTGTCCGTGAGAAACCCAAGGGCACTGCATGAATAAGAGGAGTACTGTAATCGGTGTCGGCTTTTTCCAGGCAGGTCTTCTTTCAGCTGTTGTTTTTGATCTTTGGACAAAATGATGGCCACATTGTTGCCATTCGGGATCCTTGAGCAAATAGATTCACCACATGTGATTATGTAAGCCGAAAGATAGGACCGTTCTATTCCGGTGGCCCACAAACAGGCCATTTGAACAGCCAGTGCGAAATAAAAGATGATTTATGCGACAACTAGTCAACGCCGAGGGAGGTGAAAACGAGGCATCAAAAAAATGCATAGGACTGCACCAACACCTGGTGCTAAATCCTTCCTTTTGGCTGATGAGAGTCAAAGGTTTGGCGTGCGGCTCCGAAGCCGAGCCGACCGAACGACCATGTGCCGAGCAGTTCCATTCATTCGGAGTCAACATTCGAATGCACCTTTGCCATGCAAAGTATGCTAAGCCAAAATCGGCTCTGAATTTGCAAAATTCAAGCCCAGAAATCAATGCTAATAGGCTTTTTCGCCCTGATTTTGAATTTACATTCTCAAGAGAGCTATCGTTGAAAAATACTTCCGCCCCCAAAAGCACACTTTTGATACAAGCCCTGAATTGTTCATGAAAAAATACACCGACAAAAAAGCGAATACAGTACAATAAAAACATGCACGAATTATGCCACAATATGTAAAACCAAAATCATGTGCAAATATTCAAAGGTATGAAAATATGAAATCGTCATACGTAGACATGTAAAAACAATAAAGTCCTGCATAAAAGTTAGACATTGAATACAATGTAAAAATACTCGAGGTAGCATATCTACCTGAGGAGGTTCAAAAATACAGATCAAGGCCTCAAAATTGAAACCTTACATAACAATCATACAATGCACGTACCGACCGTTCAGTAATTTGTGCGTGGGTAATAGGCATAATTATCCATCTCGTCTTCCTTGTATTGTGCCGAAACGTGGATCCGTGGGTGGGTAATATGTGTAATTGCCCATCTCGTCTTGCTCGTATCGGGCCGAAACGTGAATATGCTTTTCTTCGAGATATTTCAATGCCAATGGGATGAATCGATGGAATTTCGGCTTATCGTAGAAACCGCTGTCCCATGCACGTCCGTGTGGTAACTGAAATAGAATGTACTAATTTGATTGGCCGATGACCAGGGAGGGAAGATTCAGAGAAGCCTCATGAGACATGGACTGTATGTCCACGCAGCCTACAGTACCCTCAGAAGCCACCTTGCCAAAATGCAAGGAAGCAGAATAAGCTAACATGGACTTACTTGTTTTCTCGGATAAACGTAATCGTTGCAGTTCTTGCACGATTCGCCTTGATTACTGCGCGAGTGCTGACTGATCCAAGTACGTTTGCATTTCTTGCACCAATGTTCGCCCATGCATTCCTTCGATCCTTGATAGGTCGAGTACATCATGTGATCAGGTAACGGCTGAAACCAACCTCTCGCTTAGCACTGAACTGAGTGAAAATGTTGTACTAGCTTACTTCTGGACAATTTTCAACGTAATGCCCTTTATGATAACAATTGTGGCAAATATAATTGGGCGGTGGTATACGTTTCGGTTTGCCCATCAAACCAGTCCAATGTTTCGGATTCATGATATCCGATTCGTCCACGTTCTAAAAAGATTGGCTTGAGGATTTGATGAAGAAAGAATATGATGTAAAGTTCATTCTGAGGACTAATTTATTATGAGGATAAATGCTATTGCAAAGCCAGGCCTAACATTTTGTGATCAGCTAAATTGCTAAAATCGATTTTGACCGCATTTACACGGCTTCAAACTTAGCAAACAGGGCATTCATTCTCTCCGAGCGGCTACAGTATACCCGAAGGTCTATGAAGCCTTCCGGCTCTAAAGCCATTTGGTGTCAACTGAGAATATTCTAGCTAACTAATATGCATGAAATTTCAAAAATTCATATCCGCCTGATGCGGAGCATAAAAAAATGCCTCAAAGCCAATGAAGACCACCTGGTCCAAAGATATTCGCTATGAAAACTCTCTCAGCTTAAGTTTTTTTCCTAATTTCACACCAGTCGAAGGCGTGAAATCGAGAAAATTTCTCATCCGCTCATCTCCGAGCGGCTACAGTATGCCTTCAGACGCAAGAAAAGCCGCCCGGACGCAGAAATTTTGCATTGAAAATGCTCGCGGGCAAAATAATCTCATCAAAAAGATGCACTTGGCTCATTTCGGAGCGGCTACAGTATGCTTCTAGCTATGAACAGCAGAATGCATGCAATTCATAATAAATACACTTACATTTTCGATTTGATTATCCTCGACGCGATTGCGATTGATCGGCATTCGATTGCCTCTGTATTCTGATCTGGCCGCCGGTCTCGCCTTTGGATTGGCTCCGAATTCCGGTTTGATCACTTTTTTAGCCGCCGGTCTTGCTTTTGGATGTTCCCAGTGAGTCGTCGGCTGCCATTCGCCTGATTTCCACTGTCCGTTGGTATCGTGTTGATTTGGAACGTTGGACACCGAAATATCGATGCAAATATTATCGGAGCCATATCCGGACGAATTCGATCTTTGGTGCCTTTGATACATCGGCTCTTGTGGGACTTGCGGTTGATAACAGGGATCCAGGCGAAACGGCGGTTGATTATACGGTTGATTGGTATCCACGTACAGCGGCTGATAATAGGCACGTGGTTGCGATTGGTGACCGTCGCTTTCGAATGACGCCATGGGCGATTGGTGACCGTAGCTTCCGAATGACGCCAGTGGCGATTGATAACCGAAGCTTTCGAATGGCGCGTTGGACGATTGAACTTGATGCTGCGGTTGTTGATTTCGCAAACTCTCTTCAAGTCTGAGCTTGGCCAAGCCGATCACCAAATTGAAAGTCGGATTAGCCATATTTTGACCGTAATCCCACATGATGGCGTGAAAACTGAAATAGGGACTCGAATTAGCACGGGTGCTAATCATTGATACTCTGATGGCAGTTTTGGCTTCGCCTGATAAGGCAGTCAAGGCGGATGTGATTTCGGGAAAGGCCCAAATCCCCGAGAAGGCAGGTTCCAAGAAACTTGCCTCCAACAGGATAATCGGGAGCTTTAGAAAATAGAATGCGAACAAAATCTGATAATCCGGAATAAGGGGACCGATTAGAAAGCACAAATCACTATGGTACCAAATCTCAATCTCACTCCGAGTTGGAGAATATAACGATTTGGGATTAAAACTCACAATCAGCCGACCAGCCCAGTGGACGAACGTTTATCGAACTGTGGTTATTCAGAACTACGAGCTCGTTCGTTTTATCCCCCACATCGATCCCGGCACCGCCTGGCCAACACCTCGCTCGCCATTGGTTCACATTGAACGCCACCACGATTCTGATTGGCCACGTTGACTCCGCCTTTCCCGGTCGCTTTGTGGCACTGCCTCGGTACAAGGCGTGGATTGGATTGGAGGGCAGCCGGGCTGGTGTTGTGGAAAAAGAGAGAAGTGAAAGTTCCGTATTGTGATAAGAAGTGAAACTTCACACTTTTGGCCAACCCTGCTACATTTTTAAAGATGACGTCAGCTTATGAGTCAGAAAAAAGGATCGCGTGTGAACTATAATACCAGCCGCAATTAGTAAACGCAAATTTAAATTTTGGATAAACTACAATTGTACATATTTGCAAGGCATATGCGAAAATTTCGTGGAAGAAATTTGCAAAACTTGGATGCCTCTTTTACATGCATGATAAAATTTCATTGCATTTATGATTTTTAGTACAGAATTTAGTGGCTTCTGGTAACGCAATCGCATTTACAGGTGTGGTGTCATCATTTCTTCTATGCCCTAATAAGGTAATAAAAACTCATTAACCGCATCAGGTGTGTCCCAGATCGACCAAATAATCCCCCATTCAAAGACCTCCCGTAATCTTTCCAGTAAATAGACTAATACGAAAATGAGATGAGCAAATATGGTGCTAAAAACGCCGCCTGGTTACATCGGTCGCCCTTCAATGAACGAAGGCAATCGCATAAGAAAGCAACAGTTTTTTGACCTGCTGACATGAGGACGTGAGAAACGCAACAGGTATCGATGCATTTTGGATGAAAAAGAGGAGGGCTCATATGGACACCAACAGTGTTAGGGTGGCCCAAAAATTGGGTCAGGTGGATGCCTGTGGGTAGGGGGTGACCAGATGAAATTCTTTGGCTCGTTTGACAAAAGTGAAGCGAAAAACAAGACCATTGTTTTGGGGGAGGCGGTTACTGTAGTGATGGGATGGGAAAATCATCAAACGAGCGCGTGCGAGTTGGCATGTCATTGTGAATTCTCAAACTGAAAGAAATCGGCACAAAATACGCATTTTTTAGCATCCACGTTGACTACAGTATGACCACGCAGATTTTTCGGCTTTCATCTGTTCCGGTCCGATATGATCGATCAGTCGTTTTGACAAATCAAAGTTAATGATTGATGAAGCCCGACGTAGAGGCGCCTTTGCTAATTTGAGAGAAATGTGAAACGTGAGAACGTCGAGTGGAAATCCGATTGACAACCTGCAAATAAAGCCGGCTAGGCTAGCCTTTTGGTGTGCGAACAGCAGGGCGGTTGATCTGCGAAGCAGGCCAATATGCATGGCTAATAATAAGAGTCTAAAATTTAGCATTTTGAGCTTATACTTTTGCACATATTATGAGGCTGATGCTGGTTGTATCCAATTCACGATTACTGAGCTTGGAAAAGAGTGCATGCATATACAACAATATAAACATCATTGAAAAGTTCGCTTTTTCTTGTCACCAAAAGAGGCTAATTGTGTCTGAACTTCCCTGAAGTCGTGTCCGTTGAATTTTTATGATGGCATTTTACCTCAGTTGTCGTGCCTAATTGGATTAGCTTGAAGAAGTTCTAAAGACAATGCATTGTGGGGGTGAAGGCTAGCTTCAGTAAATTCATCACGATTTTTCCCACTGGATTTTCCATTCACATTCTCTGGCTGGTCATAGATGCCGGTATATTCTTTTTATGTAAGCAAAGCCCCCCCCCCCCCGGCCGTTGGCCACAAAAGCATTTGAGCATCCTCGAAAAGTCGAGCTTAGTCACGTAAACGTTGGCTAAAATTGTCCCATTTTAAGAGGTCAACAGCACTCAAATTTGTCACGAATGAAAGCACGCCCCCTTGGAAAATTCCCTTTCCATCACTAGTGGTCATATATAAAGTTGACCGAGGCCTTTTCGAATCGACTTTCCCATACCCAAATTTCAAACTCAAGACAGGTGTGACAATGGATTTTACGATCATCCTTTTGGTCATCGCTTTGCTCAATGCGTGCACGAATGCGACTCCGTCGGATTCTGCTAAACGAAATGGTAATACTAAGCGTGATTTATGCATTTCATTTGAATTTAAAAATTCAAACTTTTCAGCCGCCAGACCTCGTATTCAGATACTTAGGAAAACGCCCGAACGTTCTCAAGGGAATAGTCAATTTCATTCACAAAAATCATCCCAGCCTATAGTGGCTCAAAATCAGCCGAATCCAGTCATATATCCGGCACCGGTTGGTTCCAGTAATGGGCCATCATTCTTCATCCCGGGACCACAAAATACCATGCAAAATTTTCAATCGATTCCCATGCAATCAGGCGTTGGCGTACCGATGACACCGATTGTTCCGCGTTCATTCTCATTCCCTGGTGATCCGTGTTCACCGAACGGTGGTCGACCGAATTGTATCGCATCGAGTATATGTTCAGCTCGAGGTGCTTGCGAATGTCCGTATGGATTAGCAAAAACGAAATACTCATGCGTGGAACCTTTACCAATGCCTGCACCAGCAGCACCCATTCCAATGCCGATATCTGCTATACCGCAATATCCGATCCAAATCGAGATGCCTAATCCGATTTTGACAAGATTCATTCAACTGCCTGCACCGCAACCGGCCCCAGCTCCTTTGGCACCGATGCCGATGAATTTCGAGATGCCAGCTTTACCTGGTCCCCCTACTGCGGCTATACGTTGGGCCATTGTTGGGCTGATACCGATCAGAGATATGCCAGCACCAATTGCACCGGCTGCAGCCAGTTTCCCCGTATTCCCTGCGCCCATGATGCAATCGTTCAAAACCGTACCAGCGTCTACAGTACCCGCATTGACACCGTTGATCCCATTTCCACCCATGCCGAGACCAATGATCCAATCGGAATTGCTTAGTCCAATACCGGCACCGCAATTCCAATCTCCCGTGCCGTACGTACCTTGGAGTGCTCCTGTGGCAGCTCCAGCATTCGGATTCGGACCACCACCGAATCCAGGTCCAGTTTCATTCGGACCAGGACCTGATCCATATTCGTCAGCTGGTCAAAACGCGTATCCAATACCGTTCCAAATGAATTCAGGGCCCAGTTTCTCGTCAATTTCAATACAGTCCGCATCGCAGATGGACGGCGGTGATGAGAAGAAATCATTGGCTCCTGCATTCGGAACGGAATCGTTCCAAAATTCGGATGCACCCGCACCTGCAGCACCAGGACCAATCCAACATTCACCACCGATGGGGGACAGTATTTTAGGTATGCAAATTTATATTCAAATATTAGAAATTCAGGATGACGCAATTTTCAGCTAATGACCAATACAATTACGATGTCAGCGTTGAGAATCAGAAAGACAAAAGGGTCAGATGAATTGCGTATTTCTTCCAATGGGTGAATTGATCCCTAGATTGTTTATTAGAATTGGACTGGTATTCAGTACAATGCAGTGATTGTATTTTCCGTGTATAACCATGTGAAAGTTTTTCTATTTTGGAAATGACCCCGAAATAATGTGCTTGCCATTGAACAGGTGGCTTCGGATTTTTCCGCAGTAATGAAAGGCCTAAAAGTTTGCAGCAAGGCATGCAAACTACAGCACCGCTTCAGAAAAAGTGTGAATCGTATCTTTGATATCAAAATGATCTTTACAAATCTGGTCATAGTGTTCACAACATTATTCGTGTGAACTTCCAAATTATCTACTATAATCAATCTCAAAATTGATCGTATCAGTGCAATCAGATTATGATTTGATCATACCAAATCAGAGTCATATTAGAAATGATATTATTATGCACATATTATTGCTATGACGAATTTGCCAGTTCACATTCGATTGACAACACAAGGATAATGTGCATTTTTAGAGTGCACAAAAAACATCAACACGCCAGCCAACGTCAATTTTAGATAATCACTCGCACAATTCTTTGTACATATCACAGCCCTTGATGTGCTTTTACCTCTTCTAATCGATTAGAGTGAAAATGGATAATCAGTGCTATTTTGCTGTTGCAAGCCATCAATGCATTGCTTCTGAAAGAAGGAATACTGAAAATATTGGAACATACCATTCAATGTGGCTTACTGTCGCAATTGGCTTTCTCGCCTTTTTTGCACCGGCAGAAATATTGTTTCCCATCCACTAAATAGCATTCTTGTGCACTGGGATCGCAATGATCAGCTTTAGCTTGATCAGTGCATTTTGGGTGACGAATCCAATCTTCGTCTTCCATGTGCATGCAATCCAAATCACCGTCGTGAATTTTGTCCAATGTTATGCATTTACGAGTACCCGATGGGCATTGATAGTATGGGACATTGTCTCTTTTCAATTGATCGCATCGATTTTCCACGTGCGTTTGATCAAGTTCCACTGGAAAAGTCAATGGAGCATGCATTTTGTGATTCATGAATTTATTTACAGTATCACATGCATGACCTGACTGAACGGCTGTGTTTTGGGCCATATTCACAGCATTCTAAAAGGCCTCTATGATTTACAGTAGCTAAAATGCTCATCAGTGTATGGAGTTTTACGATTTTGGACCTTTTTGCCTACCCAAATGTACTCACATCGTGATTGTTCACAGGCCGTTCTGGCTTCTTGATTATTCTCCACGCAATGATAAGAACAATCTTGTATATCATCACTCAATTTCTCGGTAGACATGCAATTACCATCGCACGTGAATTTATCATTCCATTCGTTGGCCATGCATTCTGAAAAATGGCCGGTTCATTTTCAGCTAGCAGAGGAGAGAATTCACATGCCTTCATCACTGTGATCAGTGCAATTCGGATGGCAACAATCCCCGTTCACTTCTGGGCAACAATCGCATCTGGCATTATTCCAATCCACTAATCGAGATAAGCAAATATCCGGCCTCGTCGCGCATTGAAAAGTCACTCCCAATTTGTAATGTTGATGATTTTCGCATTGTTTGCCTCCGGGTGGTGATACTCGATCTGGAAATGCGTCATCTCATTGTGATCACCGTGATGATCACAGTGATCAACCGAATCTGCTCACTTTCATCACTGTGATCATAGCAAGTGGCACAATCCACATCCGGACCGCAGCAATCGCATTTTCCATCTTTGAATTGACTGAACGCGATACATCTTCTGGTTTCAGCGCATTGGATGGTATTCGGATAAGATGGATGCATGTCGCAACCTTCACCGGGTTTACTCAATGTGATCAGACAAGCGTAGATCGGATGCTCTTGTGCTAAATCAGGCGAGATTATGATTATCTCAAAAAATAGAGACTTGGCAAGTTGATGTTGCAAAGTGGCTTTAAAATACTCAAAAGGGTAGTGGCAGGTTGATTGGTCGAAAAATACGCGGAAATTCTCATATTAGCTTGCAAAATGGATTATGATTGAACTGCTGCTATTCAGGACGTGCCGTGGTGGATTCACACTGTCTACTCTGGCATAAAAAGTGATTTTCAACAGACTGCTATTGATCGATTTGATTTGGGTCACGAGAAATTTCACAAACCAATTCTACAGTATCCCAGCCCTATCATGCAAGGCGTGCGTTGTCCAAATTGCCTAACTTCAAATATCTTACTCGTGTACATTACAGCTCGTGATTCAGTCACGTAGCCATGATCGTGATCATCAGCATAACTGATCGAAATCAATATGATAATCGATGCAATCAATAATCCGAATTTCGAGGCCATGCTCAGCTGAGTATGTACAGAAAGCAGACTCAGGATAAAGGTGAAGGAAAAGATGAAAGCGAGTTCTCTAGGATACTGAGAAAATTCACATAAGACAATGGGATTCTAGGAAAAGTCCTTGGTGATAAGACAATGTTGATAGCAACGGAATTTCTCTATTATCAACGGTTGTCATGGATGCATTCTTGTACAGAATGCAATATAATTGCATTGCATACATAAATAAATAGCGAATTATGTGAGCAAAATATTGGAATTGAAAATCGTGCTTAAATTGACTATTCTGATGATCGGAATCGATTCGAAATTTATGGCTGTTTCAATGTTCCTGAAAAACCCAATTAAAATCTCAGCATTACAAAATATTTTAGTATAATGTAGACTAGACCAAATAATGCGAATGAATATAAATCAAGTGAAATATAAACTTTCCATGATACCCGAGTTCATCACTGCTTCTATATTACTACAGTAATCCTCAAGCATCCTCGGCCAATCTGGAGGCCAAATCCCTGTTCACTCTTTGATCATTATTCCTGGGCAATATAGCCGCCCCATCACTAGTGACCACCACGGCCGGATCTTGTTCCACTTCATCGCCCATGGCCAAATTTCGATAAGCGTATTTAGGCAATTGCGGTTTGTAGAATAGATTTCGGAATTTCAAGCCGTTTTTACGCTTTTGATTGATCACGTACCACGCGGTGGTCAATATGCCGATCACTATGATCAGTATGGCTACGATCAAGAATAGGCGTCCAGTGCGGATACGTGAACTGATGCGCGTGAATATGCAAAACGTGGAATCGTAGTCGCGAATACTGGTCACCGGTGTGTCGCTGTACTTGGCCGGAGTTTCGCATCTGAAATTTTTGCTTGATTTAATCAGTCAATTGGGCATACTGTAGTTTGGTGCTTTCTTTGAAAAAGCCATTGCAATGACTGCATTGCAAAAGATTTTGTGCAGTAAAATGATTTTGATTCAGGGAACATCTAATTAGTTTCTCAGTAACAACGTTATGGATTTGGCATGCATATTTATGTGCTATTTGTAGCATCAAACATCTAGTCACCTTTGCTGATGCAGAAAAAGCAGTACCCGCATTTCAGGAGAAACTTAGAGAAAATTCATGATTACAGTAAGAATTTTGGCAAGGTCATATGAACTTCGCAAATTGATCGCTGCTCTGGACCATGCCAATGGCATAGTGATCAGAAATCACAAAATTTTAGCACCTAGCGTGCCGCAAACGCAATATGCTTTTGTACTGTAAGCAAAAATTGAGCAATCTTACATTGGCGGATCGTTTTCGTCGATTTTCACATCCAAAGTCATCATCCACAACAATTCGCAATCGCATTCCCACGGATTCCCGGCCAATCGAAGGACACCGGTCACATTCTGCCAAGGCAACATATCCTCGTCCAATTTGGTTAAACTATTATTGGCCAAATCGATTATTTCCAAACTACGGAAATACACGTTATCCCTACCGAACGCCTCCGGATCGAAATCGACGAATTTATCGCAATTCACGATTTGCAACGTACGCAATTCGTGTAAATTACAAAATGCGCAATCCTCGACGTTGATCAATTCGGGCATATTGTAAAAGGCCAGCGTACGCAAATGCGCATTGTATCTGAAGGAATTACTATTTATGGTCACAATTGGATTTCCACTCAAATCGATATGCTTCAATTGGGCCAACCAGCGGATTTCGTCGGACGGAATGACGCGGAATCGATTGTGACGCAACGAGAGCGTTTCCACGCGAACTAATGATTTGAACGTATCCGGAGGTAAATAAGATAATTCGGCATGATCGATACTCAAATCGATCAAGTTATCCAAACCAGCGAACGTCTCGTTACTGACCGATTTCAACGGGGTCCAATCCATGGACAAAAACCATAGGTTCTCCAAATCATCGAATACGCTTCCGGATTTGGATAAATCTTCGATCAGATTATGATCGAGGCGTAAATCGATCAAATTCTTTAAACCGTTGAAGGTTTCTTCGGATAGATTATTGATTTTATTATTACTCAAATCCAAATACGTCAATGCGGGCGTAGCCAAGAAGGCACCGTCGTCGATTTGATCGATCAGATTATTGCTCAACGTTAGACGAGTCAAACGTTCGCTTTTGCCCAATAGAATTTCCTTCTCGCGCAATCGATTGATTTTATTACCCTTCAAACTGAGGACGGTGATTCGATTCGGGTCCATAGTCGAGGGTGGAACCAGAGCCACGCTGGGCACGTCGTTTAGACCGTCGCAATTTAGTGTGCCTGTTACTGTGCAATCGCATTTCTTAGGACTGCATACGATTTTATATTGATTTGATGCATCGGTGATCGATACGATAGTGATCAAGAGTATGATCAATGATCGAGCCATTTTGGTTGTCTAAAATGGGAGGAGTCTGTAGGCGTAGGTTGGCAAGTGAAGAAAGGGCTGCATGCTAATTTTCTATTGGTACAGCACTACAGTATGTGCAGTCCATTTTCTAAAAATGCTATTACAGTACACCATTTCAAAATCTCAAAATCGCCAGCCCAAATGGGAGCCGCAATAGACCAGGATAAAAGACTACTCCAAAATCAAGAAGCTGCTCCGATGAAGCAAACAAATCTAATGGACGTCTATTTTATGGACTTGCCCATTTTTCCGGGCTAGTATCTTCAGAAAAGAAGACACGAACTTCTCATGAGGGAATGAGTATTCGTTTACTGCCCTTTTCTCGCCTCCCTCATTCTGTCTTTCGGAGAAGAAGAAACCCCCATTCGTTTTAGTCGAAGAATGATGTTGACGTTAGACTAGACTAATCTCTAAAACGTTCCAAATGGCCTTGGTATTTGGCCGATCCAAAGGAGAAATGGAAAAAGAGCTATGGTCATTTCTTCCATTCAAAGCTGCCCCCAACGGGATCAGAAAAAAAAGAAGAAAACACAAGGCAAAAAGACCATTTATGGCCTTGAAACGTATCTTCTTGAGTAATGCTAGTCGAAAATACAGCCTAAGCTAAAATTTTTAAACTAGACTGAAGCTAGTGTTGACATAAAATTCAATTTTATGGGCGTCTTCTCTTTCCATACGGATGAAGGAGGCTAACTTTGAGATTTGTTGAGTGACTAGTGCGAAGGTTGACGTTATCACTGGCCTAGTTTGGAGGCCTTGTGATAAATTTTCGAAAACGAGCAGTGTAAACATACAAGGGAAAAAGCTAGTCTGATTGACGAATTTGAAGGAGACGTAAGATTGAAGTTTTTCATGCAATTTCATGGGTTGAGTGACAAGTTGAAATTTGTCACTGAATTGTCAAATATAGATTGGGCTTGACAGAGGGAATTTTACGCCTTTTTGTAGTCACTGCCTGTGGCACCCAATCAAGCGTGCATTTTTTCTGTCTGAATAAATGCCTTATAGTACCCTCAGCCACTGATTGCGCAGTAAATCTGGATAATCCAGCATTGAACACAATAAAATCCTCAATAATGCATTGCTGCTATTTCTGTACACTCGTCATACTTGATGTTACAAATAGCATTGATATTTGAAAGTGCCAATTTTGATTATCGGTTTCTGCATGCTTAGAATGTGCATAATCCAGTTTATTCACACTGGCCACACATGCAATCAGTGATATGATCGATGATATCAGATGCATACAAAAATCAGTCTTTACATCTAGCCATACGTATTGATTATAGACAGGAATAATTGGTCGATATTTGTACGACGCTGAGATCATATGAAATATTGCTTATCATTCAACAAGAATGTTTCTCCTTGATAAAGTGAACTCGGCAATTCCAGTTGTTCTTCCTCATCAACGCATCGACTGTGCCTACTCGACGGCGTGGTCAATGTCATGGCTGAGCATAAATCTCGTCGATCAGTGCTGCACGGACTGCACGTTTGCATAGTTTGATAATGGCAAGACGACGGGCGTGTGTTTGAAGAATTTGTTGCGGAATTCAGATGACAATAATGAACGTTCGCATCCGTCAATATACTGGAATCTCTGGCACTGGGATTATGAAGGCACATTGAATTATCGTGCTGGCAATGTATGCAAATCTCGTACGGTGTTCCGGTTGATGAACAATCGTCACGTAAATTCCACACATCATTTTCCAGTGCGCATATTTTGCACATTTCATTGTTTGATTTTAATGCGTCTCTGGAAAGCCATAGCTTCTGTATCAAAAACCACGCTGTACCTTGTGGAAACGTTTTACACATCCCACAAACTTTGTGGCACAAAGTTTGTGGATGTGTAAAACATACCCACAAAGTTTCCACAAGGTACAGCGTGGATCAAAAAGGCCAAAACCACAAAGCACGCGCGATTGCATACTTTTTATCTACAGCCATATTTTGAATAATAAGGCTCCCGTCTTTGGCCAAGTTTTGCATGTGATTTGATTCGGAATTTACGACAATAGCCTACAAAAAGCATACTCTCATGTAAAAATACAATAGCTATAGAATGTGTATACCTTTTCCCTTTCAGGTGCCTCGGGTAAGACATCGATAATTTCTGCATCATTCCCATACGCTTCTTCGTCATCACTGGAACCTCTAGGTCGACAATCGATGATCACTTTCCCACATAAAACTAGGCCAACCGCGATGGTCTACGGGAAAAAAACACGAGCTTACGTGATGTAAGCAATATTTATAGAACCTGTTTTTGTCATGATTTTTAAAAGTTATGCCTACTACCTTTGGTCAGGAGTGACCAGAGGACATTTGAAAATGTGCAAAGGCAAATTTTGGTCAAATGCAGTCGTATTCTATGGATTTCCAAAAGCAACTTTCTCATCATTCAATGGATTGACAGAAATTTTGGTGTTAATCATGTCATACATATGCCGTGGCAATGCTTTCAAGAGGAATGCGCATCTTTGAGAAAACTGAATTATTCTGATGGTCATCGAAAGGCTAAGAAATTGGCCATATCATTTGCATTAATGCATACCGTTGGCCCAGCCAACCAGATTTTACTAATTTCCGATTTCTGTTCGAATATGGCGAATCCACTGAACACTAAACCCATGACGATCAATGCGAATGATACGGTCGCATAAGCGTACATATGAATTCGATGACGTAATAAACGTCGGCTCCTTTGACGTGACCGAGCCTGGGGCATATTCCGCTCATGGGGATTTTAATTCACTAAATTAAACCATTCTCCGGAATTAGTTTATAAAAGAATCATCAATACAAAAAGGTTTTATCTAATGATAAGATTGATTAGAACTTGAATGAGATCCGAGCCGAGATATTGGCGAAAAAAGAGGGAGCCGCTTTCGTTTAGTTCAGATCCATTTTCTTCATTGATGCCATTTTCTTGTTCATGCATGCGTGAAAAAGAGTCCATACAGTTTGGCGTGTGAAAACCGAGGGGGAAAACGTCGTTTCTGTTCCGCCTTTCACACAAATTACGTCACCCAATGAGAGGGGAGGTTATAATGTGAATTGGTGGCGGAGGAAATCTCCAACTTTACTGAAGAGCCTTCTTTCACTCATCGCCGGCTTAGCATAACTATGAACTTCGGATTCCACCGCCATCATATACATATTGGCATCCCCAGTTCGACGCGTGGTCAGGAAAGGGTTTTAGCATGCATCGCACGGGGGTCTAAAAGCCGAGCATACGATCATCGACCGTTGGCCTTGCATTTGAATATCAACTATTCTATTGCAATATGCATTTAAATTCTTTGTACATACAAAGACTGTCCAACGGTTCGGTCGGACGCGTGGCGTGGAAGCGGTTCTTGGCTCGTCAACTGAATCAATTTGCCACCCGTTTTTCATCAATGGAATGACAGGGGACAAGTCGTCGCCTTTGGAGAGCTTTCACTTCAGAAGCATCTTTCCACTTTTCATCCGGCACGGGGCAAACGGCTTCAACTAAAGACCCCAGACAGAGAGACTGATGGGATATAAATTTTGAAATAATCGGAAATGTCTCCAGGGGCAGCGAATTTGTCATTAGCTCGTCGGATTTCGCATTTTTTCTCTTAACATAAAGTCGAGCTTACTGTAATCGAATTGGGTGTCTGTTTTTAAAATGATATCATTTGCATGTGTCAACGTCAACATCTGAGGCTAAAATGATGCAATACTTCTATTATATAAACCGAGCTTGCCATGCAGTTTAGCCCTGATGTTTCAGTATAGGATTTTAATTTAATTAGAGTATAATTAGAGTAAACCCTGTTTTTAATTACCTTAGGCGAACCCGCAGCCCGTTGGCACTCCAGTCCGCGGGGACGGGAAATGTGC
>JAQIWJ010000793.1:0-16075 GCA_034695185.1 Discolaimus major
CCGAACGCAATATGAAAATGGCCGAGATCGTTCCTCTGTTGGACAGTGGATTTCGAATACCGCCTCCGCCAGCCATGCCAAAAGAGATTGCGGAATTGACCATGCGATGTCTGAGCAAAGCCGACCAACGTCCGTCCATGGCCGAAGTGGTCAAAGCCATCAAAGCCTTTCACGCCAATCTCAGTCTCCCGTGATCCAGACGATCAGAAATTATGATGATGAACGAATACTCTCTCTCTCTGCGCATTGAAATCGATGACGTGTGTTTTTCTTGTATCTCGTATCGTGCCGCTTCAGTTGTATGTCGTATCGTGCGAATTGAAAAAAATGGCAAATCCGTATATTCTATTATTGTGCAAACGATAAATGCTTATCCAGCTTGGATAACCGAATTCCAATGCGGATTTTCCCCCGCATTGATTGATGCCAATTTAGCCATGCCAAATTTATTTGAACGAGCAATGCATATTCTCCTTTTCCCAATGTAAAACCAAATGAAAATGCGTACTACAGTAATCCAATGGAAAATTCTACAGCTATGATTACGAGTGTAAAATTATTGAAGTATCAAAATCAATACTAATGGAATGGCGATTTATTTCACTTCCGATTTGATCGATTTGTAATCGATCCGAAGAAATATCCATTGATGCAGTTGGAACGTCAATATTGGTCAGAATGGGCTTTACTTTTTGCATCGGCCAATGTGCATTGACGAATGGGCATACTGTAATCGGTCGAACGAAGTAGCACCACCTTCCTCGTCTCTGATTGGTGCATTGGCCTTCATGCATTTGGTAGAGAATTCTGCACGAATCCATCCATTCTGAAGTAGCCATCATGAAATGGAGAAAATAAAAAATTCAATGAAAAAGATTGAATGCTGTTACAAATAATTATCCACCCGATTACGCCGTTCATTGCGTAAAGCGTTTCCCATTGAATTGCATCAGGTTTAGTACGTTTTTCATGATCATTCTCACATCGTGCCTTGTACCATGAAAAAATTTGTACATAAAAATTGCCCAAGTTATCAGTGATAATTTGAGGACACATGATAAAACCCGTCCCCATGGAATACTTTGCGTGCAATTTCTTATTTCTATGGAGACGTGATCAACAATGGTATAATTTTTGTAAAATTACTCTGGAATGGTTCAGTCTCGTTTGAGCTCCAAGAGAGATGACACGATTATGGCGTCCTAAAATCTGCTTCATTTGGCTATGAAATTTGAAATTCATTGAATCTGGTATGCTTGCAGCAATCATCAATTTCTGATCCATTATTGATTCTTTGGGGCGGTGTACTGCCTGATACCATCGTTTCCTCCTGTAAATCCACAGAATTCTGATGAAATTGGGGTCCGATTTTAGCTTTTTTAAATCAAGAATAATTGCCAACTACTGAAATGGCATTGTCATAGCAATTGCAAGGCTGATTCAGTGTTGATGGCAATGTGCATGGAGAGATTTCATGGTATACCAAAATGATCAGTATTTTTGAATAGCCCAGGTACCTATTAATCCCAAAATATATGTGAAAAACGTCCATGCAACTTCATAATGGCCATACATATTTTGCGGTCACAAAATTCATGATCAAATTATCAGCACGCTTTCTATGAATGGATTGCTTCTGCATAATTTTACTTTCTGACTACTTCCAAGAATCATCGCAACGTTCAAAAACGCCAAATCCAGTTTCCATGTTTCCCATACGTCAGCAAGTGAATAAAAGCATAAATTTCATCGAATTATAAAACATGCCCTCCCCACTTTCGAACGGCGGCTGCTAACGTAAAAGCCGCTTCCAGAAGTGCCAAATCGTTGCAATGTTTTCGTCCGCCTAAATCGGATTTTTTCAAGGCTTCCCACATGTTTTCCATTGAGCACTAGTAAATCAATTACTGGCCTCGGCCTAAGCGTGGCCAAGTTTTTGGCAACTTTCACCATTGCTTTTGCGTGACTATCAAAATCGAAGTTTCCTTGGGATAACGTTCTGCATGGTCCTGACAGGAATTGGCCTGAATTAGCTCCGCCTATTCGACATTAGGCAGGCTAAACCGAACGGTTCAAGGCAATGCGATGCCTTCATTTATGGTCCGGTTGGCAGTTAGCCATTTTGTCAGTATGATAATTTCTTCATGCTTCAAAGCAAGCATTACAGTAACCCTCAGTTCAAGAGTATCACTTTCACACTATACCAACTCATAGAAATATCACAGAGACCGGACCAAGCTTAGAAAAGTCAGCACTAGCAAGCAGTACATTATTGAGTGCTATCAAATAAATCGACCTCTCCGAATTTGCATGGTGGGTTTACATCAAAAGGCGCCGCCTCCCAATTCTCCCCGGTTTCAAAATGACACATCCGAAGTTTAGTAAATGAGGCGAGCTAGTTTTCTCATTTCGTTTGACCTCAAGGGAGGGCCCCTGCCTGTGATGAGACGGAAGTTGATGAGAAGCCTTAGCTTTGCTTTTGATCCACTCATGCAAGATGATTATAGTAGGATAAGAACAATGCCCTTTTGAAATCTTTACAAAAAGGATAAGCTTATTAGAATAAGCCAACAAAACCGAATCACCTCGAAGAAGGCTACGTTCGAGTTGAGTGCCGAGGAAAAGAAGGGGGCTAGTAAAGAGAAGCCGCATTTTCAATCGACTGCGACTGGGCAATTGATTTCATTTCGTCAGTAAGAAGCTGGTGAGGCCTCTGGAATATATATAGGAAACCGAAAGGAGAAGCCGAATGTAAAAAACGTGTCAGAAGCCCCTCGTTTTGCACTGCCTGCATTTTAGTCCTCAACATTTCTGATCACACACACCGAATCCCCGACTCTAGCCGAGAACAGACTTTTGCAGTGGACGAAAAAAACGTCCCAATGAACTCGCGAGAGTTTCCTAAGATTCCCTTATTGTACACTTCGTAAAGCTTCTATGAGATTCGGATAAAGAAACGGCCATGATTTGATTTATCATTTGAGGAAAATGATAAGCTGTGTATTGGAGATATTAGTGATATTGGCATTCATCTGGCCAACGTCATGCAGTAAACGCATATATTTCGATCATAATGATTCATTCGAAATCCAAGGGATTACGTTTCAGAAATCCGAACTCGAGCAGCTGATCCCATGATGCACAAATTGTACAGAGATTTATTGAAAGATTATGTCAAGGATGTCCGACCATCGGCTGTGCACAGCAAGCCTTTAGTGGTGGAATTCGGATTTTCTTTAGCTCAAATTATTGACGTGGTGAGTTTTTGAGCATTGGCCCTGTGGAACATGAATATGATTCGATTTGGGGGAAAAATCACTGTCAAGTAGTGATACACAACGGCGTGTGAAAAATCTCTGCTCTTGCAGGATGAAAAGAACCAAATTCTAACAACTAATGCTTGGATTACGCAGGTTAGCTTATTTAAATCTTATTCACTGATCCAATGCGCACCTAGCACCAATTTTCAGTTCTGGACTGATTATAATCTCATATGGAATCCAGTTGATTACGGTATACTAAGACCTCGCATAAGCATGCGATAATTCATGTAAATAATTTCAGATAATATTACTGTGATTCATATTCCGCATGAGAAGGTAATTACCTCCTATTTTAAAGACTGCTTCTCATATGCTCAATTAAAAATTCTAGGTCTGGTTGCCTGATATTGTACTGTATAATAAGTAAGTATTGTTAAGGTCAATGTATTTTTGAGTGATCCCCTGAAAGAGGAATTACGTGAGCACTGGACATGTTCTTGCAGCCATGCCTTTCATAATAATTAGCAAAATACTATGCTTACGTCGATATTCATTTTCTGGTTGTGATAGCATTTTCACAGCTGACGTCGTGAGTAAAAAAGAGCAGATGGTTTCTTATCAGTTCTGTTGCGGCATTGACGTGGGATCAGTGAACACCTTTCGAATTTCACTAGCATCCATTTCAGCTGCTCATTAGCACTTCACCTGCCTCAGATTTCTGAATGATACTGATGGTTTTTATTGCTAATCGAAAATTGAGCAGCCATTGGGCTGCTGATAAAGCAGCCAAAACGTGCACAATTTCTGGAAACAACTATAATACCATTCATTCAAATGATCAGGTTTTCCAAATGATAGCACTCTGCTATGCTACGATGAGAATCTAACAAAAATGAAAAGCAGTTTTGGCTTCCACTCGCCAATATTGGCCTCGAAATTGAATTGCTGCATTTTTATGAAGAAGCAATTTTTCAGTGCTGATTCCAATTATAATTCTGCTCTGGTATCCACCGATGTATTCGTGACTCACAAAGGCAGGGTCACATGGTTATTGGGTGCCATTTTCAAGAGTAGTTGCGCCATGAATGTTCGCTACTATCCCTTTGATGAACAAGTCTGTTATTTGAAGGTAACGATAATACAACACTGAAATGAAAACGCAATCACGCATCACATTTTTCAGTTCGCCAGCTGGGCTTACAGTGGTCACTTGATCGATTTGCATCCGGATAAAAACAGCTCTTCGGACGTGTCAAATTATATGACCAGTACTGAATGGGATTTACTCAACGTGACCCATAGGCGAAATGTGCAAAATTATTCTTGCTGCCCTGATGAACCGTATCCCGATGTACTGATCATAATTAGGATACAAAGAAAGTAGGCTTGTTTTCAGTTGTAACTTATCTCAGCAATTCAAATTCGTTGATTTCAGACCGATGTTCTACGTATTCAATTTGATTCTACCCTGTATATTGATCACGGGTATAGCGTTATTGGGATTTTATATGCCGGCCGATTCCGGTGAAAAAGTCACTCTGGGAATAACTACTTTACTATCAGTCACTGTCTTCCTCATGTTGGTGGCCGAAAGTATGCCGCCTACTTCCGATACGTTGCCATTGATTGGTAAGCACCAGTCCTTGATTAATTTTCATGGATCTTGTGAGTCAGGCCCATTTCCCGTGCAAGAATAAAAGCACCAAAAACATCACTGCCATTTGATACAGCCAGAAAATTATTCCAACTCGAAATAGCCTAAATTAGCCAAACTTTTTCCAGGCATGTATTACGGTGTGACAATATGTTTGGTCAGTTTCGCAACAGCATTGACCGTATTCACGTTGAACATTCATCATAAAGGTCTTCGTGGGAATCCTGTTCCGAGGATGATCAAAATAATCGCCTTCAAATACATGGCACCCATGCTTTGCGTCACTTTGGATCCGCCTGACCATTGGTCATTGTACGATGATGAAGAAGCGTGCGATCAAAATGCTCAGTCGCCTTCATCTCCGGATAATCATGTCAAGGTCAGTGCGATCAATTTTTTTCCCAATCAATGCAAAATAATGACCTGTCATTTACATGCGCCAATTCTCGATCATGAATATTGGTCGTGAACATGTACTCAGGGGAGGGATTTTTTTCAGATTCCCGAAATGGAACCATTGACCAGCGTTTCAGTGCCTATATTGGAAACGTCGTTCACAAACGGTGGTTTATCACCGACACTCCTCACTCGAGTCACTCACTTGACAAATGCTGGTGTATCCAATTCGCCGTCGCAATCAACAAGGCAATTACACGCCACGCAATCGATTCCAATTACGACGAACGCGTCGGATTCGAAAGATGATTTCGAAGCTCAATTCGTGCGCGTTTTACAAAAGGTTTATTCCAGTATACAGAAAAATGAAGTGAGTTGACCCACGCGGTCATTCGGAATGCAAATTCGGACAACTGCCCTTGTTTCAGATGCGCTTATTGGAGCAAGATAGGCGAGATGTGATAAAATTAGAATGGCAACAAATAGCCTTGGTAGTCGACAGGTTCCTATTGACTGTATTCGTTGTCACAACAACTGTGGTCAGCCTGATAATCATGTATCAAAGGCAGTTATTCTTCGATTGATCGCATAATCTAAAGTTTTTGTATATAATTATGACGTTACATATGATGGTAAAAGCTGCCTTCAGCAATTTTGTATCATGAAAAATTCCAACAATTGAGAATATATGGACATATGGTCACTTATTGCTCATGGTCAATATAGACTGCGAAATTACATAGTAACATGTGCAATATATATTATAAAACTTCACGAAAATAAAACAGCACATATGAATAGTATACAAAACTGTAAAAGATTGTCCATAAAACCGAATATCGAATCGGCCATTCGTATTAAGAACTGTTCAGTCACTCATCTTCACATGCATTCAATATACGTACAAACCCGTATGAAAGGCAAAAACTGTGAATGGCAAACTAAAGCTTCTCAGAATGTCCTGTACACTGACCGCCATTCGGCCGATGACCAGGTACCAGCTTTTTGCACATTCCTATGCGAACTGTACCAGACGAAATTCTTATCATGATGCGGTTCGTACCATGTTGGTCCATAATCGGCTGTTAGGAAAGCCACTATATCGCATCGAACGTAGAATAATTGGCCTTTCAAATCGGCTGTACATGCTTGTTCATATTTCGGATAGAACCATCTGAAAAAAGTTTAGGGTCATTCAACTTGATGTGCTAGTGTACAGCAAGGAAGGATTGTCTGATGAGGACAAGAAATCTGATCATTTTTGACCCATAATCCCTGGGAGGGTCAGAAAGGTGCTTACTTGAGTTTCTGTTTCTTAGGCACAAACATTCCACCAATCCAACTTTGATTCTTCTCTTCGTACATAGCGAATATATCGATTTTGATACTCCGCGAATATACGCTCAATTCGAACGAATCGCTTGGCTGAAAAGTAGGGGCGTACTGTACTCGTTCGACAGGTCAAAGGCCAACATGCAATGACAAATCTGTACCTTTCCCAATATCCAATATAATTTCAATATCCGATCCTGCTTCAAATCTTGTTCGACTGCTGGATCCCATTCGGATGCAGGGAACATAATATCCACATCCGTTGTGTATGGAATGAAACCGCATTCACGGTACCAACCTGAAAAAATGAACTGTCATTTTGCGTATGCACGGTTGGCCTGCACTGGCCATTTCCAGGCGGATATCTGGCCAAAATCTTGGCATATATCCTGAGTATCCTGGTTCACATCTTGAGTGATCAGATCGTCCTTACCTAATCCTGTACCACCGGCTAACATGACAGTGAGGCCATGTCTCAATAGCACATCCCTAGCGTAGACCAGTGCTTCCACGAATGCATCGTTGATCGTGGGTGTTTCGTTGTAATTTTCCGGATATTTCCGACGTAAATATTGGGCCGACGTTCGATTGCATTCCAAAAATCGAGATCTAGGCCATTGCCATAAGTAAAATTCCAATGGCGTTGGGATGAGTATTTGGGGATCCGCCTGTGTGGTGTATGCGAATCCAGTCGTATTGAGACTGAAATTCAAGTCTGTCCAAATTAATAATCAGGAAAAGATAAGAACTCACCCCAGGAACGCCCTAGGCGGTTCTTGTATCGCACTATTCGGTTGCGTCCCGTACAGGTACCAATAATTTGGTCTCAGATCCAATACGGATACAATTAATTGTACCTTGTATTTCTTAAATACTATTGCTCCTGGTTTATTTTTATTAATCAGCCTTTTCCAACCCAATGCGAATGAGGCCTGTATCTGAAATACGATCGTCCCGATAGGATCACATTATTTCGGACCGATTTTTGAATTGTCATGTCTTCAATTATCTAATTGCGCAATGTATTGGATGTCATTATGTGATCGCATCATTTTTGGACTAATTGCGGTGTGGGTCATGACGGGTTCGCGGAACCAATTACGCAATAATTGCAAATCAGGATTCACTAGCTGTGATCAAGCTTACAATTTTGTACACTCCGGAATTCGCATCTAATTGTCCGCTATCGATCAAAGCGAATCGATACACCGATGATACGCGACTGATAAGGCAAGATTGATTGGATATTCGTCCAATGCATTTCAACGATTCAGGTTCCAGTACGACCAAATGTGATATCCCGTTACATATATGGATCCAATCCAGTACGTCCAATGGAAATGTTTGTTGAGCAATTTCATTCATTTTATCACTCATATTTTGGTCATTCTGAAAGATGCACATTAGATTTATCACTGATGATATGATTCTGATTCAAGATGTGCTTGAGTAAGAGCCATTTGAATTTTTGGACCAGGCAGAAGCAAGCATGAATGTCGACACTTTTCATTGGCATTCTGTAGCAATTCAGATTTTTCCAATGCCAATTAGCCGAAAGAAATTTCCCATGCCATTTCGCGTGCAAATTCGTGTGAAAATTATGCTTTCAAAACAAAGTGCAAACATATCCAAATTTACATTACTAAACCCAAAGTTGCAATGCAAAGTTTTCATGCGTTTTAGAGCCTTGTAAGCACTCAAGGCGTTTTTTCCACACGAATTTCCCGATCTGCATACTTGTAAGTATGTAGGTCCATGGATAGCGAATGGTAAAATGGATACGGAACGTTTGTAAGCATCCGGCGAATAAAGCATTGTGAATAGGATAAAAATGATCGCAATCACGCATGGTAGACCGAAGTATTTGGCCGTACATGGGCATGTTCTCAGGCGATTCATGGCTGAAAAATGAGAATGCATTTCAATAAGGTGCTGAATAATCAGGGCACCTGTGTCTATGATGGGACGACAGGCTAATCATATGATAAAACTGCGATAATCCAGCCTCAAAGCTTCTCCGAAATTTGGGAAACCAGCAGCGCATGATGTGAAAATCAAAACAAATGAACTCCCGATATTCTGATCCAAGCAAAATCACTTGCCAGCAAATATCCTCCCAAATCATGGCTTATTAGACTTGCCAAGTCACATGCTAAGAAATGTGAGAATTCCCTCTGTGCCTATATTCGCATAATGGTCTATTATGAGGAGACACGATTTCCAAAGAATTCTCAAGGCCAATGTCCCCATTTTTTCAAATATTATCGTAGTGGTAAACATCAAATTCACAAGTTGCATGAATGCAAAACCAAACATGGGATAAGAAATCCGGACTAAATCCTCAAGGTCATATGTACGTATGAATAAAGGCTCAAAATGCATGCTATTTTGTCAATACCCAGGTGCCACCAGGTACGACTGGGAGCATAAGGATAAAAAAGGAATAATTTATGAGTCATGTTATTTGTGTTTCCACGAATCCGGAGAGTACAGGAAAAAAACGCATGCACCTGATCATGGTGCCAGTTGGGCACGGGGCAAGCTAAAGCATACTGTAACCTCTGTGTCTGTGATTTATAAATAAGCCGGGCTTCAATTTGGCCAGGAAAAGCATACCCTTGCGAGAAATGCAGCCAATCTCGGACATCATATAATCCACGCTATGATCGATCATCCGCTGATTTTATGAGCGACCACATACTGAGAAAATCCTTTTTTCAAAACGATGATTGATAAGGTAAACAGTCAAATATGAAAATATCTCATCCAATCCGCCAGTTTCCTCAATTCCGCTATTGCAAGAATATATGAAAGCGGTCTCTCGCAATTTCAAATGCTAATCAAACGAGAACCGGTACTGGTTCTAAATGAGAATATGTAAATAAGAAAATTCGTCGAAAGAATTTTTCAACACTGTTGACACCAAAGCAGCGAGAATGAAGTCGACCGTCGTATCCGACCGATGGAATTGAGTAAAGATTGGAAACAGCTGCTATTTCTGCTCTATGAAAACTGAGCGCTTTTCGTCCAAACATACGAGCTATATGAATTTTCGAGCCAGGAAATTCAAAACGTAGTAGAAACTTTTCCCAATAAAATCCACTACACTGGGCATAGGCATCAGTAATAGTGGTATTCGAAATCGGACACCGCCCCGGGGCAAACCGTCTCGCCTCGGTTGGACGAATGTCTTTTCAATATACTTTCCGTCAATGTGTTTATGGACGAGATGGTCTGAAATCTATAACACACACTCTCTTGGAGAGACCAATCTTGCCAATGTACATAGGAATAGTCTATTCATCATTGCCTGTACACTTCATAAGGCGAAAAACGAGTTCCTTTTATGACCCATATGTTGAAGGAGACCAGAGGCCAGCAGATGGTCATCATTACTGACGAGCTTTTCAAAGACAAGCCGAGGAGAGAGCACCTCCTCTTTACAGCCTATGAATTTTGTAGGCTTTACTCGAGAAGCCTATCCCTCCCTCCCCATTAGCGGGGCTAAAAGCGAGGCGTGTGAAAATGGTGAAAGAAACTCGGTGTATGCGTTTCAACAAAAGAAAAAGCCCAACCTCGGCCGACCCTGCCCTGCCCAGACCGTAATGGAATGCAAACACAACACCGACATACCCAATGGGGATTCCGAGCATGGATAGAATTTAAAAATGTCCTTCCAAATTGAAAGCATTGCTTAATATACTCATACACAAGCAGTCACTAGACCCCACCTATATTCAGGGGGTCAGTAAAGGATCAGTTCCAGGAGCTGGAAAAAACCCTCGAAACGATTCGAGACCCGTGCTTCTAGTAGAATCTCTCTTCTCGAATAATACTAACGGAATGAGTTGAATGACGAACATTAGACACTGCCCTTAGCTAGAGACCGAGGGCAGCCATTGGAAAAGGATCCCGCCAGCCTAAAGCTTCATGAGGAAATTCGATTTTTTCCTTCTATTGGATAAAGCCGCATTTGAGCAAATTCTCCTTTTCTCGTGTGTTCAATCAAAATGAGACGGAGTGAAACAAATACGCCAGAGGCTAGTAAAAGGGAGTTTAAAACAAACTCATTTTTTCTTAGTTAGCAATACAATCTTGAGGCGATGTTTTCTCACCGAGCCTCCGGCTTGCCTGGCCTTTGGTAGGCGGGCAGCTGCTTCGAAAATGATTGCTTTCATTAGTGCCATGTGAAGTGGCCGGTTTCCAGCTGAATATGTTGAAGGTCGTATAGATTCAGATGGGGCATGTGAATAAAGAAAGATTTTTCTCATCATGGATCTAAAATCGAGGTCATCGGTTGACCGATGCTTTCCGGGAAGTCATGTAAAAAAGCGAGGAAATATAAAAAATGTTCAATAATGACTTGGATCGAACCAGGACCCAATGACAGTGGGTAATATTTCCATCTGCTCAGCAGATGTGGAGTTGGATAAAACATCGATCAATATGATCAATCATGAAATACAATCCTTAAAATTTATAAAATTTTGCTTACATACATAGGTTAGCCTTTTCCATAATGTCCATACTATACGATAACTTTCATACACTGCATCTGTCGTTTTATGTCTGCATGTCAACATGCAGATTGAACTTCATGTATACTTGTGTCAGTGGTGAACGTGGGTGATTATTGTAATTTCAATACTTTGCGTAACCAGAAATGTCCCGGGGTAAGAGTAATCTTAAAAACTAGAATACGAACACCTCCATCATCGGATAATCTTGGATTTTTTAAAATCGTAATCAGCAATTACACCAACATTTCGTGAAACCGGTAGAATTTTTCCAATACATAAGCATGGATATACGATACGAATATTGTTAGCTTTTATGAATATTTCATTGACAATGTTCGCAATTGAAAATGCACTCAATGCAATTATGAACGGAATCTCGAATTACATTTCAAAAAAACCTTACGGAATATTCAGTTTTATCTGCCGTAAAAATTGCAATGGGACCCATAGCGTGACTTCCATTTCTTTACGCCAAGCATGTTCTACGCGTTTCTATGCATAGTGATTAGTTTGATCATCATCGCGAGCGGTGCGATCATTAGCTCAATCGATATCGATCGATATAATTTCGGTTTATATTTCTCCTTACTGGGTGTCGTGGGATTGATTTCTGCGTTGGCCGTGTGCGTTGCACGACCTCCCACGTGTTCAAAAGGTCCGGTTTGGTATCGTCGATTATGCAAGAGATGCCAGGGATCCTGTAGCATGGTATTTCCATCTTGGTATAAATCGATCGATGAAAGTGATCAAATCGACGAGCATACGATCGATGATGATAGTGTCAATGAATATAATACTCGTTATATCGCATCCAAACCGGATGCTTATATTCAAATGAGGCTGGAAAATGGGTAATTTGTATAAAATTATCGATATCGATCGTGATCACTCTTGTCGATAGTACTGTATGGTCGATTATGCGTGATATTCTTGTCAGTTTGGAAGATTTTGATACGTACGTCTCTACCGGGTCATAAAATATACGCCCGATACCTACAGTACACCCAATGAACAGGGTAGAAATTCAAAACTCCCGCTCCCGTCTCGGTTCATTCATGTTTAGCGCAAGGCCCTTGGATGATGTCTGCTGCGGGGCGGGTGAAAAATAATTCCAATTTTTCGTCATTTTTTCGTATTTTTCGTTGGCAAATATTCAGAATATTTCTTCCATTTCTGATCAGATATCAAGATGAGAAATCGCGACTAATGTGCACTTAAATTTTTAACATCGCTCCTGAAGAAACGTCTTAATTATATTTGGCCGAGCTTCGTGATTAAACGATGGAATCGCCTAAATTTGGCAATTCGCATTTATCCTTATTCAAAGCAATTGGATTTGATCAAGAAGGTATCCATTTATTTAGAATGTCTTTTCGACTAGGGTATAATGCTCCTCTTTTTTTCAGCAATGGCATTAATTACTAAAATATTCTACCATTTTACATCATCGGCCGATGGCAAAATGTCCAACATTGATTTGACGAATTTTCTGAAAACCACCGCCGTGGTACGTGACGTGAATCGAGCAGATCAATACTTCAGGTATGCCTGCATGCGTATATATTCTGTCATTTTTTTGTGAATTTAACTATGATTATTATTTCAGAGCTTTCGACGATCGTTATCAAGGATATTTATCGTTGAATCAATTTATCGCTGGTTTGGCGGCCATGGATCCATCGGTGGAACATGGCCGCGAATTCGCCGAATTGCGGTGTCGATTCATATTTCGGTTTTATTGCACGCATCAACAACAGGAACGACCGATTATGGCTTGGGAAGATTATCGGTCGATGTGCTGCGATATTGTCGTCGCGAAGAATAGATCGCTGGAAGATAAACCGGATGCCGCGAGGAAATTTGCGTCAAATTTGTACGAGTAAGTTTCTGGCGTGGTCAGGACTAATATTGCGACTGAAACGCCCACTATATTCTAGGTTTTACGAAAGCGATTTTGATCAAGCCAAATTCAAGAAGCTGGTTGGCACGTTAACTATACGTGGAACGTCGGAGCTATTTCGAGCTCAGGTGCCCGTCTTGAAATGCTTGAGGTAAGCGATTCCTTTCTGGTATTGGCTGTAAATGCTAAATTAGCCTTTATTCATCCAGGCAACACCTGCCGCTACTTCGCGTGAAGAAAGAGCAACCCGAAGCCATGGATACGTCTGGCCCATCCGTAACGAGGCGAAACTGCGCAATGCAAACGGAACCAGATTTCGAAGTTTCTCATTTGGCCGTCGGTGTCACGACGTCAGGATTGGTTTTGGAAAGGATAACGGATATGAAAGGTATGGATAATCTTGCTGATCGTCTCAGACTTTTAATAATTCGTTCTTATTCCAGATGTGGCATACATTGACGACGAGATACCGGCTACCGTTTCGCAACGCTCAAAATCGACTATGCGGAAGCAACAAGATTCGGAAGCTAATTTGGATCGAGCTAGAGTAAGCATTTGCATACTTCGCATAGCGTTTTATTAAAATTCTCCACGTTTTCAGGCTGTCACTTGCGCCAACGAGATTTTACGAGCTCTGGATTTCTTCTATCACCCATACAACATGAAGCAGCGGCCTACTAATCCATGCGAGAATCGTGTGGGAGGACGCAATCAAGAAAATGAGAACCCGATTCCGTCCAAACCACCTTTGGATTGGTCCGACATCAAGATGTCGAAGTTGGCCATGTGCATCATCAAATTATGCCGGTCGTTGCAACCAGTCTTGGCTGCCGAATCACGATGTCTCCAATTACAGCAGCCGATTTATGTCTTGGGTAAGTTGCGGTGGTCGATACCGCGTATGTTACTAATGGATGCATTTTGCAGGCGATATTCATGGCAATTACGAAGATCTGCATCAATTCGAACGATTGTTTTGGCCAATGGGTCCCGAGAATTCAGCATCGAATATTCTATGCCTGGGCGATTACGTTGATCGAGGGCAATATGGATTGGAGGTAAACTTACTGATATCCTTCCTGGTTTCTATTTTACATGGACTTTTCTTTCAGGTTGTAGCGTACCTATTTGCCCTGAAACTGTTGGCGCCCAAAAAGGTGTATTTATTGCGAGGAAATCACGAGCTTCGAGAACAGCAAAAAGAATTTCAATTCAAGAAGTAAGCAGATCCAGGTGACTTTGCTTCATTGCAATAATAATCTTGTAATTATTGCAGCGAATGCTCGACCAAATTGCGCGAGTATGGCGAGGCGGTTTGGGAAGACATCAACCGTTGTTTCGAATATTTGCCCGTAGCTGCGATTATTGACAACAAGGTAACAACTTTTTTCAATTTATCATGCGTCCTGCAGGACATTTATATTTCAGATATTCTGCGTTCACGGCGGTATTCCGCATCCTCGTCTGATTCATCGCACAGAGCAAGATTTGGTTCGTATCATCAACCAAGCGTATCCATGCCCAGCGATAACGGTTCCGGTGAAGAGTCTCGGATGGGAACTGATGTGGAATGATCCAGTTTGGTGAGAGTAACCTGGCTTTTGTTGCATCTTGAAGTGATTGAGAGACGCTTATTTATAGGAGCGGTGCTTCCAAATTGGACTCGGACGGCTTTTGTTCCAATATCTCACGCGGTACTGGCCACGAATTCAGCAACACGGCGTTGGACAATTTCTTGCATCGGTTTGGTTTATCGCATCTGATTCGAGCTCATCAAGTTCAGGCGGCTGGTTTCCAGGTAATGCATTGATTATTCGTTTGCGAATCTTGAAGCAAGCATCCTCTATATTTCAGCTGTGTCATCGCACGCGATGCTTGACCATATTCTCGACGTCCATGTACAGCGGTTTGGAAAACGAGGCAGCCGTGGCTTTCGTCAACGACGGTGTGGTGAAACTGATCCGATTAACGTTGCCCGACCGTAATCCCAATTCGTCCAAAGATACAGAGAACAGAGAAGCCAGCAATGGCGAATGCAGTTACGCCACGCCGCCGCCTCACAAAAAGATCGGCATATTCGCCAGACGATGAATTTTTTGAGATCACTTTCTCAATTCCGTATTCGATTCCAGTTTTAATTTCTGTACATTCTTATTTGGATTACATTGCGTTATTGATGACAGGTTTTCTTCGAATTTTTTGAGATCAAAGTATTGAATAGTAAATATCGAGGGGCTGATCAATGCCTAAGAATCGTGTCTATTCTAGACACCCTATTGGGGTTCCTGATGATGATTATCGTGATTGCGAAATGTTCAATGATCCAGGCGTATGTATGTGCGGTTGAAATGATTTCACTTCGGTCGGCTGCACCATCGGAGGCCAATCCAATGGTTGAGTTCGTTGCGGTCGAGGCGTTTCTATCTTCAATGCTGGTGCAATCCTGAAAATAGCATCCATGACGGTACACGAAAATTCATGGAAAATGCTTACTGATAAGCATGATCTTTCGCTGGACTTGGTTTCGTGCTTTCATCAATGCTTGTAGATGAATTGGGTTTTTCATTGGCCGAGGCCATTTCGACTAGAACAAGTCATGGTCTAATAAATAGAGGGAATTGCAAGGCGACGAAAAACTGCTCACGGCCGTTGCATTGAGGAAAAACGAAGGCGGGGCGCTTGATGAAAATCAATTTGATGCCTATGCATGTGGCCTTTAGCTAAGCAGCGGGTCACTATTCGACCATAAATTGGAAAGTCATGAATAAAGCATCGGATTATGCGTGTGAACGGTTCACCAGTGCCCCCCCTCCCAAATGAGTATTGATAATTGGAAAACGGACTAGCTATTTCTATGTGGGAATGCAAAATTCTCGTCAATCTCGTGTGAAATTTCACATGTAGCTTAGCTTTTCATGAAGATCGAGAAATCGAGGATTACTGTAACCGCTCCTTCAATCAGGAAGATCGAGAAATCAAGGATTACTGTAACCGCTCCTTCAATCAGGAA
>JAQIWJ010000794.1:0-16075 GCA_034695185.1 Discolaimus major
AATCAGCCATTTTCAGTTTTTCAAATGATACCTCCATTCTGAAAATGGGTGAATTCTCTCAGAAAGTCACTCTTATAATGCTTGCATTCGTTCAAAGCAGACGGCGCGTTTTGGTCGAAAAAATTCGCACGGTGTGAAACATTCTACTAAGGCTGATATCAGTTGTATTGATGATGCGCTTCTGCCGTTTTTCGAGAAGGACGGGTGTACTTGGACGTATGTAAAGCCCCCGTTTTCTCACTTTCTGCCGATATCGCACTTGGTGCCTTTTGGCATGATGGTATCGAGATGGTGTTTTTTGAAGTTCATCATGCGGTTACAGTATGCAGCAGAAAATTGAGACTCTCTGCGGTGAGCCAGATGGAGATGGCAATTTTTAGATTATTATCAGTATAAAGAATCGCACTGTCATATTCAGATATAATACGCATTTGACTCGTTGATCAAAAGCGATTAGATACAACGTAGTCGATTATCCGAGATGTTCCTTTTGCCAATGAAATTTCTAAACGCTCGGAGCAGAAAAAGCTCACCTCAGGCGGAAAGAAAAATGGAGATAGGCTAAAGCTATTGATAATCGGATGCGAAGAAGCACCTGCATGAATTAGTGCTGATGAATTAGAATGACGTCCGTTGGATTTTTCTTCAGCAAGAATATGAGCAGCACTCGTCATGAATTCTAAATTATCTTCATTTGCTATTAAGCCATTTTAAAAAAATCAGCTTCACATTTCGACTAATCAACTTGGAGCGGTTACAGTACCCCTCCCGATGCTGATTGGCTAAACACGAGCCGATAACGATCAAGGTAAAATTTGCGTTTACAGTAGCTCGTGATTTATGCATTGGCTATTCTGATAGCCGTCTTTCTTTGATCATAGATTAATGTAATTTTGGTCATGAATAAGCACCCGCATGGGGTCGACAGCATGTCTACGATCAGATTGATCATTGCAAAATTTTGTCATTGTTCAATGCATATTAAAAAATCAGACATCAAAATTGCGCAATATGGCACAAGCATAGAAATTCAGCGCGTACACAAATACCAGTGAATGACGCTTTTTGTACACAAATTCAATATCGCCTTTTCAAAGGCCATCCGAGTAATCGTTTATATGTCCTTCGGAAATGTTGATTGACCAAAGCGTAGATGATGGGATTGAAACTGCTGTTGGCGTATCCCAGCCACGAGGTGAAGAAGAATACTTGCGAATTCAACCAATCGCAATCGGATTCCGTTGAACTGGCGCTCAGGCAAATACCACGCATCGTATTGAACGTGAAGAATGGAAGCCAACTGATCACGAATATACCTGTAAAAATGGCTGCATTTAGAAAATCAGTCATCAGATTTGGACTGCTGAGATTCCAGTAATCCTTGTTGCTGCTCAGAATAATGGGGCAATTCCCCAAGGGGTAGCAATACCCATCAGAGGCGCAAGACTGTCAATTTTTTGGACAACGTCTCCTATCTGACATTCCAAGGGAATTGCTACATGTGCCAAACGATGCCCTAGATCCTCAATGGCGTATTGCAGACCAAGCCTAGCCCTGCCCCTTGCCGAGCACAAATCTTATGATCTGTGGCCCCAAATGCAATCCAAAAATGACTTACCCAAGATCAACGCTACCAATTTGGTGGCTTTCTTCTCTTTGGTCACCGCTTGCGTTTCCGTGATTCGATGCAAAGCGTTCGTGACACGATTAGCCAGTCGTTTCAAATTGAATCCAGTTCTCGTCTTCGTCATTGAACCGCTGATCCCGTATACAGTATGCTCGTCGTCTTCGCTTTCTTCCTCGTCCGCTTGACCGGAAGACATCCGGCGTCTGGACGAACAGACATCGGTTCTGTAGTCGATGGACGTGGATACGGATATTCCCGATGGTTCAACGCTGAACGAATGTTTATATCCGATGGCGGACGATGCCGATTGTAGGATTAACGAGGACGATCGTCGTGATTTCGTCAACGTTTGTCTGCGTTTCAACGGTCCGATACTGGAATCGAATGCTTTGGACAAAATACGACGTCCTTTGGCGGCGACCGAATTTCGTTTCGCTCGTTTGAATTCGTCGTCTCGATTTTCATTGTCGTCGAGGACGAAACACGCGCCGTTCGCGGTGGCTAATTCTTCGATATGTTGACAACTGTGATGAAACCACAATGATAATCGCCTCCTCGTTTGGACGGCTCGATCTTTATATTCGCCGTGCGATTTCTCGCTGGCCGTACGTTCTAATAATCGAATACTATCGTCGTAATTTCTCCATTTCATATCCGACGATCGTCGTTTCAATCCGTCCGATCGATTGGTAGCAGCCTCGTACATGAGACTACGCCGTTTTCGCATTTCGTTAGCCGAGAACGAAATTTCCCTTTCCTCTTTCAACGCGCCCGGATACGTTCTGCATTTCCACGCCGCGTCTCGGCCGTTGATTGGGCATGAATGCGAGATACTATTCGCTTGACGAGTTTCTTCCTCTTCGCTACGTATAAGTTGATAATGCCCTCGTCCGTCTTCGTCCGAGAATGAAGCCGGCGCCGCGATGGACGTCGTGCTTGTTGGTTCATCGTTCACGTCCACCGCCGCGGCCAATACGGAAGGCGTTACAGTATCCGACAGGCGTTTCTCCGCCGACGACGGTTGATCGTCGAAACTGACTTCTTGCACCACCACGAACGGTAGATGAAACGGAGTCGCTTCCGATCCAACGCACGTCGGTCCGGCCGCGCGGAGCATGGATTGGATACCTTGACGGACGCGGATTTTGCGAAATATCTTGACGTATCTGAAAAATTGGATCGATTCGATCAATATTCGCGTACGGAGTGCGCGAAAAGATCGGCTACGCGAGCTTGCAGTGCAATTGCGCAATCTCCCAAATTCAAAAATGACTTACACTAAAGTGAGCACTCCGGCCGGAATGTAGAACGAGAGTAATGACGAATAGATCATATATTCCGGATTCTCCAACCAACAGGCCGCCGTGTTCAATATGGATTTTCCCATCACCACCGGAATGGATAATGTAATGCTGAAAAAAATAAGAGTATTTGTATTGCAATCTTCTCATGAATGTTGCATATTTGATGAAAGCTTGGATGAATTTGCACTTTGCAAAGGCTCCATTCAACTTCGGAATATGCAAAAAATGCAATGCGTTATGCAAATTAGTGAAGATTAAATTTTAAATTCAAATTCAAATATTCATGCATGAACTATGCACGCAAAATGCTAAGCCATGTGGAACGATCAGAAAAATCGACTCACCTTATCAGCCATACCAATACGATTGCGAATGTGATCTTGGCTTTTCTGGCGTATCTTTGATATTCCGCTGGTGCAGCAATGGCCAAGTACCTGAAAAACGAGTGATTTTTAAATTTTGCATTTAAGTAACATTGGCTTCTTTCTAATCGGATTGGACATGAAGACGAATCCACAGGCAAGTCTGGTCGGTGGGGACGGGGCAGAATTCAAATTTCCCGCCCAAATTTACAAAAATTTGGTTGAAATTGCGCAATTTTGGCCAAAAATTCAAATAATAGCGCATCTTTCCTGAAATTTTGGGTGGGGAGGGGGCCCCCACCAGTTGTCCATACATTCTCATGGACAGGGGTCATTTTTGGTCCAAAAACAACATAAGATCAGTCATGATTCGCATACCGATCAGCACTGATGACGAGTAAATGTAAAATCGATGCCGTACTACTGGTGACATCGCAAGCCACGTAGAATTTACACAATCCGACGCCTAAATTCCATTGTTCACCGTTGACCTTAACGTAAACGGCCAACGGCATCGGTATGAGTCCGACCAAGAAATCGGAGAAGGCTAACGCGGCGATATATCGATTAGTGACCGATTTAGATAATTGCTTATCATAGATTACGGCTAATATGACCAACGTATTGCCTAATATGGTCAATATGGGGATAAACAATAGACACAAATACCCGTACGCTGGTTTGGTCGACGAAAGGCTATTTACGAAATTGGACGAATTCATCGGCCTCGATTTCTTCCAAAATGCGGATTTCGCAGAAGATCTTTTTGATTGATTAGAAAAACCGCCTTTTTCTTACTCTCTACGATTCGGAGAGTGCGAGAAACTCGGGGGCTAGGCCTATGTCTAGTGCCACTCGAAGCAATCAAACGTCGACGATGGGAAAGTGGTCAGGGGAGAAGGAGGAAAAGGAAGAAAACGCATAAAAGCAAAGCAACCGGCCGAATGCTAAAACGGCCGCTTGAGTGGTTCTAGTTGTCGAACAAGCTTAATTGAGCCTAGCCACTTCACCCACCGCCCTCCCAAATACGCATTGATCCTTAACCGAAAACGTCGAGGCAAAAATCGAGGCGAAAAAACACATGCAACGCCCAACCATGCGTCTTCAAACGAATCGGGCCGCCCTTTTTTGGCTCATGGCCGAACCGAAATACGATCATGCCGGTGACTTTTCCAATTCATTCCTGAGGAATAAATTAGCCTATGAACACATCCCACGTCAGGACACCACCCACTCGTTCGCACAAGATTAGAAAGAAGCATAAATCCTACAGTACAAGGGATTCGAACCCTGTTCCAACCAAGCATCCACGCGCAGAATCCATATAGAAGTTCTTTTTTAATCCCCAATCATTGAACACGTTTCAATTTGCACGTGTACAGAGGACCGTAATTATTCGGTAGAAATGGTATCACTAATTGACCGTATCGGCATTGACCACGAGCGAAACGAAGCACTTTCGCATCGTAGAAGTCTTCAGCCAACGGTTGCAAATCGCAAACGGCGAATTCCGCATCATTCTCCGCATCTTGCTGTAATCGCCTCAAGGCCGTTTCCACGACTTCATCGTTTTGATTCGGTGATAACGTTGCCGTTGTATACACGAGGCATCCACCACGTCGCAATGCTTTCAAGCCGCCTCTGAAAAAAGGGGTCTAATTACTTCATTTGCTATTTTGCGAGAGCAAAAGAAGAATTGCACCTGCCAGTGCAATATCCTCTATAGCCTCATCGCTTCATTCTCCGACCCCTCTTTATGCAATGCATTCGCAATTCCGTGCCAATAACCAGGGCGGAAAAATGGTACTCACATCAGCATTTGCGTCTGCTGATCGGGTAATTGGAGCCGTTCATTGGCCATCGATCGTCGAAACATGTTGCCTTCTCTGTCCGGCAAACGCAAGCTCCTTCTGTCTTCAGTGCTCGGTACATCGACCAGAATCTGAAAAACAGGATGCATTCAGAAGATTGCTTGATGCGTGCATTGTAAGCTTGCAAAGGTTAACGTTTAAAATCATACCTTGTGATACTCGTTGGTATGCCGCTTTTGCAGACGCGCGGCATCAAATCGTAGAAACTGAACCCTTCGGCGCACGTCGTCGTCTCGAGGGATAAACGAGAGCAGATTGTGACGTAGCAAACTGATACGACCGAAATTCATGTCGTTGCACACGAGATTACCTGAAACGAAGGTAGATGAAGATTGCAAGATCATTTCAGTCCGTCAAAATGAGAAACTTACATCGTATGAGCGTTTGCAACATGGCCAACGCTTTTTCCCCGGGTGCAGCGCATAAATCCAGTACGTCCTCGTCTGGCCGAATATCCAGCGCCAGTATAGGAAGCAGACTAGCCGGATCGAGAATCTGATGACCTGAAAACGACATGCGGCATGATATCGTAAGATAAATCAACGAAAATGCTTACTTTTCAATGGCATATTGTCGTCTAATACTGGCTCATCAAATTTCGCGATTTCGCCCATTGGATAAACGTAGACACGTAAGTGTTTGGGATAAATAATATCCTCGCCTCGTACGAATTCGACATCTTCAGCTTTCCACGTGCCCAGAAGTTCTGATCTGAAAACTACCAGTGTTAAAGCTTGCACAAAGTAAATGCAGGCTTACCTTTCTTCTAGAAATTCTGGTACCGTATCGCGAGTAACGAATTTCGTAGGCATAATGTATTCGTGAATCGTTTCTGCTGTTCTCCGATCGTCCACAACTGAAGTATGGACTGGCTCTTCCATCGATTGATCAACTGTTGGCTCTGTATCCGTATCGGCTTCCATATCTTTCGACGGGATTTCATTGGTCACTGAAAGAAAAGATCCAGATTGTTCCAATCCAGATTTCCATCAAGAACATACCTGATTCCTTCATCCGACGAGCTTTGCATTCTTCCAACAACGGTATCAAATCTACAGCTCCGGCGGTCTCGAAATCCTCGATCAAATCAGACGAATTGGGACCGAAATTATTGATCATGGCGCCTTTCTTGGACCGAGACGTTAATCCGAGTCGTATGGACGGCCAACGTTGCCGAAATATTGGCTTGTAATAGAAATCGAAATGCTCCAATGCTAATTGCCGACCTTCTTTGTGTCGCAGATTGACCGCCTAAAATTCAACGCATTCGATTGCGCAATTTCAAATTCCTGATAAAAGTACTTACGAAGATCTTCTTCGAATGTGTCCATCTCCGATGAATTTGCATCGACGCTCGCCTGACTGCAATGCACGGCTTCCACATTGGCATGTTCCACATTTCGATACCTAAAAAAAGTACTGACATTGCATTCACACAAGGATGATCAATTTGATAAGCATGACATGGAAGTCCAAATAAATCATCGCAAGAGATCACACTAATTTTCGGTGTAGACTTTTACTTCATTAGTACATCATTAGCATAGAAACGACCTCACAAGATCAGACTGTATTTTCGAAGCTTGGCATCCCTGCAGCATGTATACAGACTTCGTCCATCAGTGCAAACGCGATAAATCGAATCACAATCCGATCCAGATAATTCCATATCGCCGAATCCTCCACTTTGAGTCGGATCATTCGCTCGGTGACACACGGATCCATCACCTGCAATGATTATTAGCATGTTGGATACTAGCTTCAGAATTATCCAAGGCAACTTACTGAATGAAGCCCAATATCCATTATCGATCGCGCAAATGCTCCAAATTGCACCTCGATCTTCTTTGATCACGTGCAGGAAGGTTCTGAAACAATTTTCTCTGTAGGATAGTCAAACCATAAAATGCAGGGCTTACGTTGGTTTCCTCAAATCCAGGGCGTGAACAGAGCCATCATCGGTTCCACAAATCAACGTATTCTCGTTCAGGAACATGCACGAATTACTGGGACCATCGCATTTGATCTCGAAAAGCTGAAAAATACTGTATTTCAGCCAATGAACATATAAAGAAAAGAAAATTACCTTTGCTTTGGCGCCCATTGAAAAGCCAGCAAGGTTCCCATTCTCGCAAGCAACGGCCAACACCTTGTTCTCTGTTCCGCTTTCGTGTTCGCCTAAAGAAATCTGGTTTTATCAGCACAATTGAGAATGCTTATGTGACTTACCTAAAGCCAATTTGGCACCATCTTCTTTGGAATTGGCAACCACTGCCAACGAATTAATCTGACCACCGCCGTCTGGACTGAATTTGGCCAAGCACGTACCAGTACCGCAATCCCATAAGCGACACGTGCCATCCTTGCTGCACGAAACCACATTCTTGCCACGATCGATGAATCCAACGTCAGTAATGGCTGAAATCGTCACCATTTTATGCTTCATCAACATATTCAACGCAATTAGCCATACCTTGTTGATGTCCAATCAGGGTCCGAGCGCATTCTCCCGTTTGTACGGACCATATCTTCAGTTGCATATCCGCGCCGCCCGATAAAGCCACCAGACCGGACGGGAAGAATTTGCACGAATAGACGTCTCCGAAATGGCCGTTCAGTGATCGCTAAAATAGCAACACAGCATCAAGTACTGCATGCGAATCTATTCGAACAATAAAACGCTTACCCTCGACGAAAACGACGCCGTTTCCCATACGATCAAATTACCGAGAGAATCCGAAGAAATACCCAAGCCACCAGCAGTCACGTCCATTGAATAAATCTGAAAATAAACCCAATGTAAATATTAACGTTTCTCTTCACTAATCAATATTACCTTACCCGTTTCTTATGAATATTTCCATCCGTTTCGGAAGGCGCATAAAACGTTGTTCCATTGCCATTTGAAACATCGTAAATATGCAGGGAACGCTGAAAATAAAAAATCACTGTAGTGAATCCGTAGAATTATTCTAATTACGCAATTGCTTACTTTCTTACGATCGTACGAGCCGGCGTAATTCTGATTCGTTGATTCCATACGGCCTTGATCAGTTTTCATGGATGCCGGAAGGAAATCGAAATAAATACCATCGCGACCTGAAAAAAATGTAAATATTGTCGAATCACAGAAATATAATTTTAAAATTACCTGGTATTTTCAATCCAGCCCAGAACGTCTCGGACTTGTTCCTGAAAGAAAAACACTGCGTTATTCTCCGAATGCATGAGAAACTGATGCTTTTGATCAAATGCCAAAAATTCCACATTTTCATAATTCTTGCAAATTTATCAAAAAGAAACTTACAATACTGATAATTCCCAATCTGCCTGAAGGACGAATCGCCGTGGATTCAATGTAGATGCCATTTGTTTGATAAAATATCACTTTCCAAATCAAATCAATCACCAAAATTCACGAAAAATCTGGGATTTTTCGGTATTTGCCAATTTTGGCGGCCACTAGCAGCCAAACAGTCACGGCGAACAGAATGTCAAATTTCCAAAGCATCATATCGAGCGGTTACAGTATGCCATCGATTATGATTCATCGATTATTATGAATAATGAGTATAACCACCGGATTCAGCATGCTCGATTGACCCAGACTTTATGATTTTCTTATGAAATTTGCGTAAGGATCATAATTGGTCAAATATACCGATTTTTTGAATTCGAAGTGATCGATTGATATTAACTCGGACAAAAAGTTGGATCATGGTCAACCATTATGGCATACATGTCCATATGGCGTCTATAGCGCTAATTTGATCGAAAAATCGCAACTGGGCTTCGAAGATCAGGCGATTACAGTACGCCTTCACATAAAAGTCGATAAAATCTGCGTATCAACGAACCAAATACATGTCCCCAGGACAATCAAGCATGGGCGTGATGTGTCTATTAGCGGTTACAGTATGCCTCACACTTCGGGATGCACATTCTTCCTTTCATGACCAAAATTTGATTTTTCATATACCGAGATTTACCGCCATCCAGGTTGTCTGCTAGCAGCTTATTGCAAAATGACCACAGTTTGTCTGCTAAGCCGCGCTAATCTTTCCCTTTCCAAAAATATCGGAAATCGATATCGATTATGAACGATATGCTTGTAAATCTGATCTCTAATCGAACGCATCCAATGATTCTTATGAATCCGAGCTTTTTCTCCACAATTACCCTGCTAGTTATCTAAAATACCTGACGCAATTCCGCCCAAAATGAAAGGATTCACTGTCGGCGGATTTCTTCTGATATTCTTGATTGAACAATCGATTATATCGGCTATTTTCGCCAGCATCGATCTATTTATTAATCAGAATGAAATGAGACGCATAATGAATCTCAACGGCGAATTATGGTATATCGAGAATGGAATTGTGAATCCGGCGGCCGTCGATTTCGAAATGGAGATTTTACCGACCGTTGATGAATTATATTTCAGTTGGAGGAACAGGGATAAAATACCGGTGAGTTTTTAGATTGGATTTTTGTGTGTGATAAAATAGGAGCATACGAGAAGAGAAGCTATTTGAATATTCTTATCATCTAATAAGGCGCATTTTTTCAGATCGGCTACTCGATCGTGATCAATTACGAACCGCCTCAATCAGCGCCATCTCCTTTGGAATCGATTATCAGCATTCGTGAAGTCGGTTTTATTGGTCCCGAATCGAATGAAGCCAGTTTTTCTATTCGCTCGCCCAAATGCATTATTTCTCAACCCATGGACGACGCCCGTATTCGTATTCGATTCATTCTCGATTTGCCGTCGTCGTTGAATCAAACCGTATTGAAATTACGGAGAAGAAAATTATGTTCCAAGATGTTGGTCGCGCATTCCGATTTGGACTCGGACGATGACAACGCTGCTGCTACGGTGACAACAGCATCGAACTTTCTGGGATCGGCCACGAATTTATTTTACGTCTTAATCGGCTGCTTATTCGGATTCTTGGTTATTACGGCATCCATGATCATTTTATACTTCACCAAAGCCAGCGAGAAAGCCGCTTCTTGCGCCGTTTTGAATGCTGGGCGAATTATCAAGGCGGCCATCAAAGAAGGCGACGAAGTTGGATCATCATTGCTTCCTGCGGTTCCATCGAAAAGCGCCATGGTTACATCGACGCCTATGGAAAGGCCATCGAATGCGGCGGTTGTTCAACGTTCACGCGGCAATGATAGCGTCTCATCGTCGTCGTGTATTATTATTGCTCATGGTGGAGGAAAGCAAAGCCGTCGTTCGGTTAGTCCGTCGATATTGAGCAAATGCGCTAGCGGCGTTGGAGCGTCCAGTTTCACCAGCACCGGTCATGGGATCGCCGTCGTTCAACAGCAATCGAAGTCGGATCTTACGGAACATATTCCGAGGGTACTTCAATTCACCGAGGCCAACGAACCGGACGTGAATGCGATCGTAAAACGCTTGACTGTGGAGAATTCGGCCATTCAATTGGGTCAAACGTTATTGGAAGGAACGTTTGGCGAGGTTCTCGATGGCCGGCTGAGAATCCAGAAAGCGGAAGAAGCAAACCGTGGTGACCAATGGGTTGAGGTTATCATCAAAGCAGTAAAAGGTAAGCTTTGCGTATGTTTAGTTTTGCAATACGTTAATCAATGTATTTCGTTTCAGGAAAAGCCGCCGGTCAACAAGTGCATCGATTCTTATGCGAATCGCTTCGATTTATGGATCTATCATCGCATCCGAATGTCTGCTGGCCACTGGCGGTTGGCTGGACCGACGGCGGCGATAACGAGGAGGCTCAGAACGAGAAGAGTCGAACGATTCAATACGCTCTGTGTTATTCTCACGACGGTTTCGGGAATTTGAAGAAATTCCTCATGCGATGTCGAGGAGCCGATTCGAGCGGCACCGCTGGACCGCCGCAGTATTCGTTATCGACTCAAGATCTGGTCTATGCCGCCTTGCATATTATTCGCGGATTATTGCATCTTCACAAGTTTCGCCTATTACACCGCGACGTAGCCGCCAGGAATTGCTTGTAAGTAATAATTTATTATTGGCTTGCGAATTGCACGCCTTGCAAATCCCGCAATGCTTTTGAATTGAAAAGCAGAGGTCATCCACTGCTTCTTGGCCGCAGCCCATGATGTTGACCAATCTCTCCTCTTTTTTCAGGGTTGGTCGAGATTTCTCAATCCAAATATGCGACGCCAGTTTGTCACGAGACCTATTCCCGCAGGATTATCATTGTTTGGGCGACAACGAGAATCGTCCCATCAAATGGTTAGCCATGGAATGTTTGGAACGATCGGAATTCAGCACCGCTTCCGATGTGGTAAGCGTTGCGTTTGTTTTGAATGTAAAAATTATCGGATATGGATCCGTGATTTTCGTTTCAGTGGTCGTTCGGCGTCACACTATGGGAATTAACCACGTTGGCTCAACAACCGTACGCCGAAGTCGATCCGTTCGAAATGCATTCGTATTTATCAGCCGACCAAAGATTGGCTCAACCGTATAATTGTCCGGACGAATTGTAAGTGATAAATATCTAGCTGATCAGAGCTATAGAATTTACGGATTCTCCCTTTTTTCAGGTATCTATTGATGTATTGCTGCTGGAATCTGCATCCGGAAGCTCGACCGACGTTCGGTCAATTATTATCGGCCCTCGAACATTTTTACGCTCAATTAACCGAATACATATGAATTCAACATGAACAACGCAATTATGGATATGAACAAGGAAAGCAGATCGGAATTCCAATCGGAATGATCATTCATAAATAAGGACATGACGAAATTGTACAGAAGGTCAGTTTTAGCTTGTACAGATCATTTTGATATCTCTTTTTTAAGTATTGTTGTAATCACAGTTGTCTTTGTGCCATTCGTGTCGTCAATAGTGAACGTGATAATGATAAACGCCAGCGTTTTTGTATGCGGATTGAGAAATAACTACTGATTCATCCATCGATCGGTGCGCCGAGGTAGACCATACTGATTTCCGTATTACCATAAACGGCCGAAACGCAAGGATACAGTCGAATCGGCGGTAATTGATCGAAGGCCACGCCCAAGAATTCGCTGCCACGTTCGAAGTATAATAAATGCGAATCGCAATCGAGCACCATACGAATACGTTCTCCCACCTGAAAATGGCAGATGGATTTTAAAAATACTCATAAGAAGAAAACTACGCTTACCTGATATCTGGGCGGATTATTGACGGCCGGATACAACCCCAACGTTTTCCCATCGTGCAGCAATTGGTTGTCGACTAAATTCCAACCCCATCCTTGGTCGTCGCTGCCCAATAAAGGCGAATATCCGGGCGTTTGCAATGCCGCATGACGACTGGCCACGCCGACCATGGCCACGGTTCCGAGCGGTCCGTCCCACCAAACGTCCCACGAATGACGACCGATCGAGACGCCTCGTTTTCCGCGTACGCCGTCCGTGCTTTGAGCCACGGGATTTCGATGAAACGTGAATCCATTCGTCTTTATATAACCGTTCCTTGAGCAGTCGCTTGAATTCCAGGCGAATAAGAAAGACCTGAAAACAAATGAGTACGGATCAGTCACGGGCAAGGAAGGGAGGTCCAGGGCATGGGATGGGATTAGCCTTCTTCAAAATCGGTGCAATTTTATCCGGAATTGCGGCATTCCCTTCAAGATTGGCTCAAATATTGCGCAATTTGGCTGAATCTTGGGATGAGGGGTCTAGGACTGAAGGGAGAGCATCCACATACCAGGCACGGGCCAAAATGATGCATTCTTACCTGAGTTTAGCTTTGTACGTCGTCGTTTCGGATAATAAATGCGGATCGGATAAAGCTAACGGAGGCACTGTTCTATGGCATAGACGTCGCCAAACCTCGCCGTTCTCATTCGACAAGGCGTTGTACCATTGACGGCAGACCCCAAGTGACGAACCGAGATCATTCAATGATAAGAAGGAGAATATTCGAACCAAACACACCAACGGTAATCGACCGGCCAAATCCATACGACCACTCGATTCATCGCCGCTTCGAGACGCCGCAGGCGCCATAAAATATCTCCGATCGACTACACCATAATCAATTCAATCCACCGGACCATTTGTGTTCCTGAAACCGAATCACTCATATCCATACATTCAATCCAATATTCTTATCAAGATATTCATGGATATACCAATGCAATCACTCCATATCACGACTTCTGTAAAGCTAGATTTTTACTGCACTCATCGAATCAACTCTACGATCAATCGTTACATTCTGACTTTTCAAAAAAAAACAGGCTGAATACAGTAAACGCTCATCCGTGCATAAATTGCAAAAAAATGAAGGCAAAGAATCTTAAAATGTCATGTCCTAATGACAACAAAGCTTATCATCAATAAGCTCTATTCTATCTCAAAAAGGGTCATGCTTATCAATGTTTACAATCATACAAAAAGGTCCGCCTAAGTATACAGATGATTAGCTGCTCATAAAAATTTGGATCAAAATATTGCAGCCAATGAAAGAACTGCGTGCACTCGCAGACACGCCATGGTGGTGCATAAAGTTTCGAGGATTGTCAATGTAGAAAAAATGCTCAAAAACCTCACTCACACTATCTCATTTCTCGAATTGCTCCCTGTACGAATACCCGCCGTGCCACTTTCAGTCTCAATCTCATGCGCATCCAATATGAAATTCGGATTCGCATACCCTTCGCGAAATGAAGACGCCGCCGTCACGAATCCAGGCTGCGTGCATTCGTCCACGGGCGAATGGATTGACAATTGCGGCAGAAGCGATTGCCGATTATCTACATCCACGGTCGGATCATCGGACGTCGAATCATGATCTGGCGTTGAGCCGGTTGAACTATTCGTATTCTGGTACGTTGATGTTGGATAACCCGCCTCGTCGCTGAGACCGTAAAATGTCGAATTGCCAACCTGGAAAATCTGAATTGAACATTCGATTTCAACTGGCCATGCAAAAATTAAATCAAACGCTTACCGTGGTGCCACGCTCGTCGATGCTCAATAAAGGCGTTCGTTCTGGTGTCGAAGGCGCAGCGGATGGTCCATCTTCGCGTCCCGGAACAGCTTCATCCGTATCCGAATCGCTGTTCCGCGAGCCGACGTTGCTTGGAAGGACTTTTCGCTTGCATATCGGACATACACGACGATTCTTCAATAACCACGGGTCGATGCACATCGAATGGTAATCTAAAATAAAGCCATCCTCGTCAGTACCTCAGAAGATAGAAAAAATGCAAAAATTCTTACTATGAGCACAAGGTAATACTCGTAGGCAGTCACCGATCGCAAAATCCTCCAGGCAAATCGGACATGTCCCAGGATCGTCACCTGAAATAGGGCAGTTACAGTGACACGAATCGCAACTATAGTTGAAAAATCTCTTACCGGCTGCAAACTTCTTCGTCGGTATTTGTTTCAGATGCTTCTTCGACAATCTCCGCCGATTTCGCCGCCTTCGATCACGTACCAATTTGACGATCATGGCGAAGAACATGACCAGAAAGCAGACGCCGACCACGGCCACGAACGGAACCAAATAACGCAATAAATCCTGATACGACCAGTAGGCTCGAATGTAGAATGAGTATCTGAAAAAAAAACAAGGGAGCGTGATCAAATGTCACGCCCGATGATTTAGTTAGGAAACACAGAAGGCCATGCTTACCCTTTCTCGTACGAAAACCGTTCGATCAACGCCAAACCGCAATCACGGCGCACAGAAAAGGCAGGCACGTGAATGTCAGACGCGAATTGTCCATCCGATCCCATATCCACCGGAGCTTCGTCGTCGGTATTATAAATAATGACGCCGTTGTAACCGGATTTCTCTGCTTTGTATGCCTGAAAAACATTTATTAGAGCAGTGAATATTACACGAATAAAACGCTCACCTTCTTAGCAAACGAGCAATTTCCTCTGGCCGCTACAGCGAAATATCCACCGAGACATTCCATTGAAACATTCCTCGATGGCGCTATTGAAATGACGTCGCAAGCATCGCGTGGACTAGCCGCCACCGTACAACCCTGAAAAAAAGGGAGCGTACCGTAAATAAAAAAGAAAAGAAGTTTACTGATTGAAACGTACCGCTAATGTATCTTCGGTCGTCATCTCGCGACCGAATCGAGCTCCCTTCGCATCGCATTCACCGTAATGATGAACATAACCACTGGCATTTGTTGAAATCTAAAAAATTGGGCTAATTTCAACCATCTTTTTCCCACAGCAAATCATGTGATATTGGCACCAAAATTTGGAAATATTTCCAAATTCGGTACGAAAGCCTGGCATTTTTGGATTCAGAAATTTATAGCCATCGCAGGTCATCAGATAGTCAAGAAAAAGCTTATTCCCATTATTCATCATGCATACAGCTTGCCAATGCCGGCTTTTCAAAACAAGCTGTAAAATCAGTAAAAAATCAACTAAGTACTTACCACAACGAGAACATATTCGGTACCGGCTAAACACCCACGAATATTCCAGTTCAATATTAGACCAATGTAAATTATGGAATAAGCAATCGAAAGATAATAATAATGGCCCATTTCGAACTTCATAATTTTTGTTCCAATTTACGGAAGACTAGAAATTAAACCATCCCCATCAACAAATTCGGAAATCAGATGATTGATACTTTCAATGACGTTGGGAGAGAGATAAAAATCTCATCATTCATTCTTAACGAACTGGGATGGGAATTTGTTTACTAATGTTTCCACCAAATTTTGATGATTCTCGAAGGATTTTGGAAAATGCTGCGAAATTTTGCGAGCAACACGGTCGGTCGCCGCCAAATTTGCGTAAAATAAGGTTTCGTCGACTATTTCCCTGAAGGCTCCTTTTGACTTCCGACGTGCGACGTAGACGTAGAGAAAATCGACGTAGCGACGTAGACGGGCGGTTTTAGACTTCCG